>JAOPUL010003101.1:4718296-4742590 GCA_027564515.1 Octopus rubescens | reverse complement strand
CGGGGTCGACTTTGCCTTTCATCCTTCCGGGGTCGATAAAATAAGTACCAGTTTAAAATTGGGGTCGATGTAATCGATTACACCTCTCCCCCGAAATGGCTGGCCTTGTGCCTAAATCAGAAACCATTATTATATGCCTACACTAAAATGGTGCTACACATTGTGAAATTTGGCCGAATCTCAATGCTTATAATTAATCTGGTGTTGATTTTCCTGTCTGTTTAATGTTTGCTTTATATTTTGGCACCCCCTGGTTGAGTTTTGAATTAATAATCTTAATCGTTATCCAGATGCTTTCACGTTTTGTACGCGTGTATAAACTTCTTGTTGATATGTACACGTAGTCCTCCCTCCCTCTCTTTATCTGTACACTCTCTCCTCTTACCACCTCTTTGTTCTCTCTATCTCTGCCTTGCTACCACATGGCGACCATACTTCCCTCCCATATTACATCCTTAGTTGCTTTTACTCCCTTCGTCGCCCTACATACATGTCTGCTCCCTGCAATAACAGTAGCTTTTTTTAAAATCTTTATATAATAAAACCATTCGACGCCCCCCCCCCCCAGCCTCTAACCCGCCGACTTTTAACTGCTTCACTTTCCTGTTGCTTCTTCTTTGTTGGCTCTTGATAGCTTATTAACTAACTGTAGGAAGTAGGCAACGAGATGTTGAGAGCTTCATGCTTTTCTGACGTGAATTATAAAAACGGAAAGCGAAGCTAGTTAAAGCGCTAAATGTTTACATTTCACGGTTTCTTTGCTACTTCCTTCAAGCGTGTATATTTAAGATGCAATTTATTACTTGAGATTGCTACAGAAGCGATTCTATGGCCTGGAGTTTGGTGCTGCACAAAACAACTGGGCCCTGAACCATTCCTACCACAATCTCAGCTAATAATAGATGAAATATTGGTGTACTTTGCCTATTTAGTTCTTTCTCCCGTTTGCGCGGTCGCGTGTATGTATGTGTATATAATATATATATACACACACACACACGACAGGACGCCTGACTGGATGCTTAGTTACATCTTCGTTTTTCTGCGTCCGTATCCTACATCCGAAGTCCATTTAAATATCAGTAAATCATAAGAGAACGCTAGATTTCAGTTATATGTACTTCATTTTATAGACTCCATGTTATACATAGACAGTGGAGTTGTCTACTCGACTCTCGTCTGGTTTCGGGCTCGTTTCACTTTTAACGCTTTAACGTCCGCATACAATATTACCGTTAGCTGATTCTTTACAATTATTTCCCAAAGAAATGTTGCAAAGTGACGCAGTATAAAGAACTGAGCAATTAAGATTCGTGAAATTTATTAAATAATAATTAAAACGAGTTTAATGCCATAAATGGCAAAGGTCAGCAACTTGTTTCCCCCAAAATTGAAAACGGCTTCATCACCAAGTCACAAAGCGTAAAGAAGAAGAAAAAAATACTGGCGCCAAGTAGTCTACCTGCAGGTTGTTGAAGTCAGGTGTTATAGCAAAGGCTGATTGTTGTTTTTTAAAAAAATAAATTTTCTATTCTAGTGTAAAAAAATGACGCAAACGAGCTGGCTACTATTGTAGTATATTAGCTATATACGTCGAAGGGCGTGTCGTTCGTGAGAAGAGGTTTAAAAGTGTAATACAAGTAATTTTTTAAGAAATAGGTTGCTGGAGTGGCTGAAATGATAAGGCAACGATTCTAAGTCCATTGACTTGGCATTCTCTTTCAAATTGAATTAGTAAATCGTAGAGGTTCCGTATTTTGAATATATTGAGAATTTCTGATATTGCGCTTAATGTAAAGAAGCGCACAGCTAGAGCTAAAGGTAAACCCTCTCTGAGTCTTGATACCGTGCCTCGGTTTCATTTTCGACGTTTGAGTGTTAGTTTAACGTTGCTTATGAGAGAGAGAACGTGCATTTGTTCGCTAAATTAAGGAATTGGTAAAATATAGAAATTTACAAAAACGGCAGAGATGGGAATAAATTTTAGCGTTTGGTTTGGGTTGTCAATTCCGTAGATTATAGACACATTAAAAAAAAACAGTTGTGAAGAACGTGGGGGTAGGTAGTGAAATAGACACGAGTTTTGTAATCTACTAGGTTTTATTTATCGTGTTATACTTACGAAAAGGCATGAATGTCACAACTCCCCGTTTCTTCATCTTCAAAAAAAATTTAGCCTTTTATGCAGACCAAGGGAATAAAAAGTTGCATATTTTTCATGCATCCAGTTGTGTGTTAAATCATGTCTGCCTTGTGCAGACAGTCCATTGGGTGTGGTTTTTGTGTTTTGGGCTCTTAGCACTCACTCAACATAACTCGTCTTTTTCATTCTGTGCGAATATGTGATTTTTTTTTATTTGGTTGCCATTCTACACTTTTAGTGTTATTCTTTTACTTGTTTCAGTCATTAGGCTGCGGCCATGCTGGGGTGCCGCCTTGAATTTTTGGTCGAACAAATCGACCCCAGTACTTGTTTTTCTAAAGCCTGTACTATTTTATGTCTCTTTGCCGGACCGTTCAAACCATGACCGGTTGTCAAACGGTGATCGCACGCACGCACACATACTATATATATATATATACACACACACGACTGGCTTTCATTTTCCGTCTACCAAATCCACTCACAAGGCTTTGGTCGGCTTAAGGCTGTAGTAGAAGACGGCCAAGGTACCACGCAGTGGGACTGAATCCGGAACCATGTGGTCGGGAAGCAAGCTTCTTGCCACACATGCGCCCATATATTATGATTTCACATCCAACATTTATTCTTTTAAAAGAAATCCGTGTGGACAAATATAAATACTGCATGTGGACAAAGTTGCACGACAGTGTGGCTTGGTGTGATTATTGAAAGGGTGGCGAGGACCATGTGGTAAACTATTCAGTTTCCTGTCTGCTCAGCCCTCTAAGTGGGTTTTAAATTTTATCCACTCCGCCCATCTGATACGTAGGGCTTAGTTTAATGAAAAGGAGGCAAGGGAATTCCCCTCATTTGGTACATAAAATTACGTGGTTAGTGATTTTGACTCCGAAGTGGGTAGGGAGGTCGATCCCCTCTATGTTCGAACTCAGGCCTACTCGGTAAAGAAACCAGACTTTCTTTGTGACATTCGTAGTCTCTCTTTTATATATTATATTTTTCTTTTAATCGTGTCATGGGTGGTAATTTTTAGTTTACGGGTTAAAGTGTGGGTGGGGGTATGAGGTCGGCAGGTATTTCATTACTGATGCAACAGTTTATATTGATTTTATTATTGATAACGTGGTCACACTCAGCTTTGGAGCTCGACTAAAATAATCATCTCTCTCTCTCTTATGTGTGTGTGTGTGTGTATATATATATATATATATATATATATATAAAAAGTGGGTTAATTCTAAACCAAGCGATTCTTTCCTTCCGTGCAGTGTTTGCTTAAAAGTTTTGCCATAATTTTTTTCAATTTTCTAAAGTGGAAAATTAGTCTTTCTAATGGAAATTCTCTCTATATACATTCAACTATATATGTATTTCATCTGTATAAAAAATTTTGGCTCGGGTTCAAAAGCTAAATAATTATCTAGTATCTAATGTGGAAATGGTGGGTTTGCTGGAATGAGGTGGGGTTTTGTGGACTGATAACCTCCCACCTAGGGAAATATATCTCGTCACCATGGACACCTGTGTGCGGACAAGGAACAATAATTAATGCTACTCTAATGAAGCAATGTTTTTTTTCTCTTTATTTTGTGACTTGTGTTTCGGTTAATTTTCGGCATTGTGATCACAAACTGAAAGTGAAAATATTAACAGGAAAACGTGTTGAATTAATAGGTACTCCAACTCATATTTTTTATTTCTTCCGATTCCTTGTCATACGCCACGCAAATGCTTCCAAATGTTTTACTTTTTCGATTTGTTGGGTAGGCTAAGTTTTAAAATATGGAGAATACGGTTCTGATTTTTTTTTTTTTTCTGTCCAAGAATTTCAATGCCGATTGCGTATGATATTTCACTTTCAAGTGGCTGTGTGGTAAGTTTGCTTCCCGGCCACGTGGTTCTGGGTTCAGTCCCACTGCGTGGCACCTTCGGCAAGTGTCTTCTACTGTAACCTCGGGCCGACCAAAGCCGTGTGGGTGGTGGGTTTCGTACACGGAAACTGATAGAAGCTCGTTGTGCGTGTGTGGCCCCCCATCACCGCTTGACAACCGGTGTTGGTGTGTTTACGTCCCCGTAACATAGCGGTTCGGCAAATCAGATCGATAGAATTAGTACCAGACTTTAAAAAAAAAAGTCGGAGTAAGGAAGCCCCAACAATTACTCCATTTTGACGGATTTTTCAGAATTTTTTTTTCACGGTGCCCTTGAAAATGCTATGGACTATATTTTTAGCCCAAAATATTTCGAAAATATGAATTTTTTTTTTTTTCAATACCTCAAATGATGTCTGCGAAAAAAAGAAAGTTTGAAAAACCCTTGTCAAAACGTAGAAATTCCAATTATTGGTGCTATCTGACTCTGACGTCTGGCAAAATAGATACTGGCGTCGATGAATTCGACTGAAAATTTTTTGATGCGGTGCTCCAGCATGGCCGCAGTCTAATAACAAACAAAAGATAAACTGAAAGAACGCCCACCAAAAGAATTTTTTAATAAAACACCTGAAAACTTTGTTTCATTCATGTTATGAGATTTAAATATAAACACTTGAGTTCTTTAGATGGGTTGGTGTTTTTTAAATATTTTTTTTTCTTTGTAAAAAAAAAAAATGAATATACTTTTCTGTCTTGCTGTAATATATTCTAGGCCAGCTGGGTATAACATTTCTAGTGTATCGTTTTCTCTTTTCTCTACTTTAATTAGTTAAACTTTCATGTTTGCTGATATCCCCCCCCCATTCCGGATTTTTTAGCTTTCACTTTTAGAGATGTTAACTGTTTGTCTTATTTCACGTATTTAAAGTTATATAAAATGTATTTTGATAAACCTATAGGACCCTGTTAGATGTGAACAATATTGCCTTCATATGCTAGAATATAATATATTGGTAAGTGAAAGGAAGCTAAAGCTTGCAGGAGTAAAAATTGTACTCTATTCTCCTAGATCTCCAAATCCTGTATTAAAGTTGGTTTACAAGATTTAATAATCCACTGATTTACTTAGCTAAATTGCTGGTTAGTGAATTTGGTATTTGGTAGGATTTTTCTTTCTTTCTTTAAAGGGTAATTGTTACCATATAAGGTTGATATTGTCTGCTCCCCCTCCCCCCGAATGCATACTGGTGATGCTAGGATGACGATATCTAGGGATTTCCTTCAAAATTATGAGTAATCTTTTATATATATTTTACAGCCCTAAACACAACTGGAAAAATATTAATAGCAATCAGAATACAGTATCAAAAATGACTGCCATTAATGGTTTATATATATATTTAATGATTTAAGTGAAAATAAAATATAATTTTGAGCTAATATAGTAGTGACTTTTTTTTATCAGATTGTTTTGTGTTATGGACATCAAAATAAAACTTCAAATGGTATCTCTCTGAAGTACCGTTTACACAGCTAGACCCCCCCCCCCACTAATTTAAGCTTCATAATTTATAATTAATTTCATTAACATAGTTTGTTTGCTGTTGTAGTATGGTTTTTGTTTATGGCTATAAATATTAAAGATTCCTGTTTATTTTTATTTATTGATGCAACTTATGAAATTTTGATCCAAATATTTTTTTTCTCGTATCAATGTGTGTGTGTGTATAGCGGTCAGATTTTGGATATTCTAATTTTTCAACAGAAAAGTAATTTTGGAAGTTCAATTTAATCCTTTTGATACCAACTTGCCCAAGACTGCCAGTAGTTTTAAAATGATTTTTATTAAAACCTTCCATCATAATACCATACTAATTTACATTCCAAACACCAAGTTTAATACAGTTATTTCACTAAATTCTTCATTATTTTCAAAATTAATTGAAGCAAAGGCAGTGTCTTTCAACAGAAATATAGTAACAAAAGTACTAATAGTTGTATTGGCAACTTTCATTTGCTTCACCGAAGTCCATTTGTCCTAACTTTAAACACACCTTTACTGTTTTGTTTCCTTTCATTGTAGGTGTGGTAAAGTGTTAAGTGAAGAAATAATTTCTTTTCAACGATAACAGTTGCTTCCACAGCAATCCTTTTAGATTTCATTGAAACTTGGTCATCAATTAACGATGGACTCGAAAGAAGGTGAGTTCAGTTATAGTTTTTCCTTCCTATCTCCCTCACATCTGCTAATTTAAAGATTTTTCCTTCATATTGTAGGTGGGGTTACAATTTTTTTATGTTTATTTCCTTTATTCTATTGTGGGTGGTGTGGCTACATTGTATATTGTTGGTGCAAATATTTTACAATATACAAAATGTCCAGATTAAGTCATTTAATTGGTTGCTAAGCGTTGCCATGGTAGCTAGTCTGTATCACTGGCAGCAGCAACAGGTGTCATAAAGTACATGTTCCTTATTGATTTCTTTCCTTTTACATATTGTCTTCTATATTTCTCCCCCTTCCATAACGGCACCATGGCTGACCCAGGTGAGAAGCAGTCTGCTTTTAATTCTTTATTATACTTAAACTTATATTTTCATAAGAAAATGTTAGTATCATCATATAAAATTTGTATTTTATATTCAAGTTTTATAAAACCATCTCTTATTAATACTTTAAAGTTGTCAATAATATATGTAGATGTTAGTTTCATTTTTTTTTCTTTGTCTGTTAAAATGTTCCATTATTTATAAGTGTTAGACATATGTTTAGATTTCTAAGCTATTATAATTTCAAATATACCAATGAATTAAATCAGGCTGCGCCATCAATTAGTGTTAGGTGAATTTCTATGGCTTAACTTGTTGATTCTCTTCATCCCTTCCCTTTCTAATGATCCCATGTCATGGTTGCTTTAGCATTTGTGATTTAGATTATTAATTATCCTCCCCAACCAGCCTGTCCTACAGGCTGGTTTTTGAACAAAGCTTTTGCAGGATAGTATCGCCTACTCCTCCACTGCTAGGAGGATGTGAGCAGGTGCTCATTGGTTGTTGCTAGGCCACTAAATATCAACAAAAAACTGGTGTATTGGGGTGTAAGGAGCCATTTAAGTAGTGCTACTAGTCAGGCTGGTTCATTCATTGTCAGTTATCCCATTGGCTACAACACTATCATGCTGCTCTTTAGACCTGAAATGTTGTCTAACAAGTCTACAGGCAACCAGTTTTCATCCTTCTCTATCTTTATATACAACAAAAGAGATGATGATGGGAGTACATCAGTCTTGTTTAACTCTTACTTGAACACTAGCTATATATATACATATATATACACAGATACAGAAAACTAATGATGTTCTAACTGACCATTTGTTGGTCAATAAGTCACCTTGGGGTATGTATTTTCTTTCAGATGCATTTTAAAAAATTTACTTTTCTGAGTTCTTTTAATTTTTCTCATGGCTATTTCTGTGTTGTGTATTACAACACCACTTAATAATTCATTTAACTGAAATTGAAGTAATTATATTTCAGTGAAGAGCTAGGGAAAATCTCTTCAATTTTGGCATATATAAATTTTAAGTTGTAAGTTACTCTTTAGTAAAACTGATAGTAGTAGTTTCAATATTTCCCAGCTCCTCTTCCAGAAAATTAGTGTAAATTAACGGGTTTTCCTTAGTTATTTTATTTTTTAGATTTTTATATTAATTTTTTTTTTCCATTGCCCAAATTTACATTAGTTTTAATTTTTTAGATTTTTTTCTTCATAGTATTGTCTCTTTCTGGACTAATTCAGACAGTTTGTAGTTCTCTATTCCTTCAATATGCAGGTTTTCTAGTTTTACCAGCTTTCATCTTTGTGCTAAAGATATATACTGTTGGATTATGTGGTTGCTAGGTGTGATGAGCTGGTGTTCAATTGCATGTGCTCACACACACATATCTACTCTGGCATTGATTAGGTGTTATGAAAGAGAAATTGGATAAGTCTCTGAATTTTGGTTTAGACAAATTATTTTTATACTTTTCTATTAAACTTAGCAGTTTGGCAAAAGAGATCCAATAGAATAATTACTAGGCTTAAAAATAGTAGTGGGGTTGATTTGTTTGACTAAACCCTTCAATGCAGTGCTCCAGCATGACCACAGTCCAATAACTGAAACAGTAAAAGATAAATTATCTTCCCATCTGTTTCAAGTGTTCACTTTGAATCTATTTGTGAAAGGCTTTTGTAAAACACACTTTCTCAAGAATTATATTTGATATTCGTTGTTAGGCATGTTGGTTAATAATGGTGGTGTTCCACATGAAAAGAATTTTCATTTGAGTCAGTTCAGTTGGTGTTGGATGCTGAGTCTAGTAGCCATTTTAACAGTTTTTTTTCTATTTTCTTCACACAAAGATTAATGCAGGTACCTTCCTATTTGGCTGATTTACCTGTTGCCACCCTTTTTAATTTTTAGATTGATTACTGGGGCCATTGTGGGCTTTTTGTTTCTATATACGTTTCCAACAGATTATTCAGTTTTACAGACAAATTACTATAATTTCTTTGTAAAACTATACTTAGATACATGGATGACTAGTGGGAAAATCTTTCTGTAAATTAAGTGCCCAAATATTTTTTGTTAGGGAGCTGCTTTTTGTGTGTGTGTGTGTATGTATATATATATATATATATATTTCTGTGTATTACAAATGAGACTAATGGGTTTTTGTTTTTCGTTTTAATTGATTTTTCAACAGGCATAATGAAGCGGCCACTAGAACAAGAAGATGATGACTCATCGATGAAGAGAGCTCGTGGCAGTGGGCCAAAAATTGAGTTAAGAATTTTACTTCAGAGCAAAGTAGGTGTCAAAAAAGAAAAAAAAAACCTTTTAAAAAATTTTATTTTTGGTCCTATTATTATTGCTTTAATGTCCATTATTGGACATTTTTTTGCTTTTGTGACATTTTCCCTTTTAATTTTGAGCAGTTGGTCTGCTTTCTTCATTTGTCCATACCACTTACTGCATTAGCTTTTAATTTCTTTTATTCTTGTGCTTTTCCACAATACTCATAATTATTGTTCAAAAATATCTTCCGAGTATGAGTGATAGTGTAAATAATTTTATAATATTTTTATTTGCAATAAATGAACTGAATTTTTCTCCTTTTTTTTTTTTTTTTTTTTTTTCCCCCCCTAAGTGTAGGCTTACATTAATTTTGTCAATTGATATTCAAGTTAACTAGAAACTATACACACACACTTGTTGAATAATAATGTGAACTTTGTATTTGAAATGTCTTTCAGAATGCTGGAGCTATCATTGGCAAGGGTGGCAGTAATATTAAAAGATTAAGAGAACATGTGAGTATTTCTAATTAAATAGTTTTTCTTTACCATTTTCTCATATTTATTATACTTTTAATGTTTTTGTAATAATGAAGAGAAAATTAGGCATTGCTTCTGCCTAGATGTTAGTTGCCATTTTATAGGTGATGGTAATTATTCTCTTGAGGGTGGGTGTGTTATCAGTATATATTACTACCTAGTATTTTTTAAACTTTGTCTTAAAATAGGGCTTAGAAAGACATATCTAACTATATATTGTATTTTGTTGTAAATATTTCATCTTTGAACGTAAAGAGATAAGATGATTGATTATCTGTTATCTCCAGCTTCATTGGAAAATGAACTTTGAAAGTAGTGGAGTCTGACCAGTTTGTTTCATTGTCTGAATTGGTCATCAAATTTGACAGTTGTATCTAAATTGTCATGTCTATATATGTATTTATATGTATATATAATATATATGTATGTATGTGTGTATATCATATAACACACACCACGACATGCTGTTTTCTGTTCTTACCCATCTTTTTTATTTTTTTTTTATTAAAAAAGAAATTAATTTCCATATTGTATATTCAAAACTGAATTGTTTTTCTTTTTATTTATATATTAAAATTTTTTTCGTCACATCTTTAAATATAAAATATTGAAATCTAGCTTAGTTTATTTGTATTTCATTTTTGAAACTTTGACATTGCTTTGTTTTACTTTTTCAATTTTTTTCCCATACGGCTGCAATTCTGTTGTGATGTCTGGACTAAAATAAATAAATATATAAAATATATGAATTTTCAAAATGATCTTTTTCACAAAGCATGCAAAATATTTAAAATCTAAAGAACTAGTTTAAACCCCCCCCTTTTTTTTTCCTCCCCCTATCTCTCTCTGTTTCTAACTTGTTTCTTGTGAAATTATATGATCTTACTCCTGAACTTTTGATGATGATAGCTTTATTCCCAAACTGGACTTCCAATGCATGTCTATAAATGATAATTGTAGCATCTGAATCCAAATATAGTGATTATAAAACTTGAAACGTTAAGCAGGAGTTGTAAAGGGGTTAAGAAGTAACCCCAACCTTGCACAAAAGATGGAGGTGCATTTAACTTATAGCTAATTCTCCTTCTTTATTCCTTTTAGGTATTATTTCTTTGAACATAACCATGCATGCAAGAATATGTTTTATTACTATGGAACAAAAAAAAAAATTATAAAAAAAAAATTTTCAAATTCGGCTTGTTGACTGGGATGTTCCCCCCAATCTGAAATGTAAGGCTTTGCACTGTTGTTCTTTTTATCAGTTGCAGCTGAATTTGACCAGCCAGCAGTTAATATCATGAAGATATCTGAGTGGGGGAAATGTAACTTTTCCTCTCTCTTTCTCTCTCTCACTCTCTCTCTCTCTCAGGAACAAAGCAGCTTCCTTTCTCTTTTATAACCCATTCCCGGGAACCTGTCTGTCTCTAAGAAGGGAAAAACTGAATTGAGGAGAAAGAGAACTAGTCAGAACGTTATAGGGGAAAACAAGACTTTCCCTGCAAGTATCTCTCAGTACTGCAAGTTTGTCTTAACTAATGCCTCCAGTTTTTATTCCACAGAATTTCAGCCCCGTTGAAGTTGACTTGTTCAATGAATGTATGGATTCCATTTATATTACTTTTTTATGCCCATTGTGAAGATTTCTGGTAGTAATACTTTGTTATATATATCTTGCCTGCCCCATTCTTCTTGCCCTTCCATGTCCACCAATGGCCCGTCTGTTGACCCTGAATATCCCTGACCCACGGAACGTCATCCCTGCCCGTCCGTCCGTCCATCCATGATGCAGTTCAAAGCAAGTGTTACAGTGCCCGATTGCACCGGCCCTGAACGGTATGCACCCTACTGCATTGTACTACTACACATTTTATTAATAACTGTTTCATAATGTTAAAAGCCCATTGTAAGTTCTTTTTTCTCCACACTGTTTTTACATTTTTTTTCTTCCCACCCTTTCAAAACTTCTGATGTCATTCACTCTTTAGTTCATTTTTTTTTCCTTCTATTTAAATTTATTTTCCCACTCTTCTGTCACCCTCTAAATTTCTTTTTCTCACTCTCTCACTCTCTCTCTCTCTCTCATTCTCTCTTATACCCAGTAAATGTAGCTAGCTAGTTAGGATCTTGGGAAATAACCACATACAGAGCTCAATAACTTGGAATCTGCATTACTCCCTGCTAGATGTATTAATATTCAGTCTCCTCACCCCCCAGCGATTCCCAGTCAACGACCAAACGTGAAATTGGGTACTTCATACTCATTATAGTGCCTTGTTACAACAGCTTCAAAAAATAAAAGACAAAAAAAAATGTTTTATTTGCTTTTTCATCATGGGTTCTATTTTCTACTGCAATTCACTAAGTGATCAGCAACTTGACTTTTTTTTATACAATTCATATTGTAATTGTTTTAGATGTCTATCATAACTCTAATATAGTTTTTTTAATATGGAAGTGTTAAACCAGCAGCTATTATTATTACTATTATTATCCTCCAACAAGTTAGTGGATGACACTTGAAGAAAAGTTGTATGTGCTCTGTGAATTGTAAAAATAGTTGTATATATTTATTCTTAAGTCATTGAGTTCTGTATCAGTGGAGATCTCTGCTTAAAAATGAAAGGGCATGGGTTTAAACAGCCTAACAATTACTTTGGGTGTTAAGTGGTTTTTTTATTGATTTTTTTTTTTATTTAGTTTCATCTCATTCATGGTTTTTTTTCTAAATATTTAAATTCTCATACTCCAAGTTCCCCTTGCTTAATTATATTTTTAATTAATTAATTAAAAAAAAAAAGTATTAATGTATATTTATAAATTTTATTTTCCTTTTGAGATTTACTAATTTATTAGAACTTGCTTCATGTCACTTAACAAGGAATACTTCATCTCTCAAAGACCTAATTATCAAAGCTAATATTCTTTTAGTAATTTAATTCATTACATTCTAAGCTTTGGGTTTCTTCTGCACTTAACCATTCCCACTTAATAAGACAGCTTCATATGAAATATGACACAACTCAAGTTTTAAATACCGTTTGGTTTATATATATATATATATCTACATAATATGTATTTGTTAAACAATAAACACCAATGTTTGTAAGGACTAAATTCCAAGGTCCCTAGATGATATAGCTGCTGAAAGAGGTTAGAACTAGATTTCTGTAACTGAGTAAATGTAGTTCATTCATCTACACAGCATATCGTGAACATTTACGACAGTTAGTTTATTTTTTTTTATATATATATTTTTTCATTTGAACATTCAAATGAATTACGCACTTAGTTATTAATCTGCATACCAGTCTAGTAACTTGGTATTTTTTTTTTTTTTTTTTAAAGACGTCTTGACTGTTATATTGTTTTCTATAACTATAATTATTTTAAATCCCTTTTGCATTTTACAGAATTTTGACGATTGGTGCAGACATAGATACAGCATTGGACTGTTTGGCAGACATTATACCATCCCTTGAAGATGTATGTATATTTCATGTAGTCTTCTGTAAAGTGTTGCCTTTATTGAAGTTTTGCTTTTCTGTATTATTATTGAGATAAAAATCTAAGGCTCAATCTCTGTTGCAGTACAAACAGTTCTCCAATGATGAGTATGACTGTGAAATAAGAATATTGGTTCACCAGAGCCAGGCTGGTTGCATTATTGGTAGAGCTGGTTTTAAGATCAAAGAGTTGAGAGAGGTGTGTATCTTGCTGTTTTTCATTCCTTAATGTCTATTTTTCTCTTGCATTTTAGCCCTATTGGAATGTTGAAGTATTTTCTTACATATCTCTATAAATATGAAATATTTGTTTTAGAAAACTGGAGCAAACATCAAGGTGTACTCAACCTGCTGTGCCCAGTCCACTGATCGTGTTGTGGCAATTTCTGGTCGACCTCCTGTGGTCATAGCTTGCATTAATGTTATTTATGAGCTTTTGGAAATGGTAAGTTAATATCTTGTTTTCTATTATATAATATAGTAAATATGCTGTTGTAAAGTGACCAGACCAACAGTTATGTACTGGTCTCTCTATTCTGTAGGCACCACCAAAAGGAGTTAACCAGCCATATGATCCACACAATTATGATGAGTATTACGCCCATGACTATGGTGGTTACACCATTGCAGAGGGGGGCCGTGGTAAACTACCTAGGGGTGCCCCGCCACCACCACCACGAGGAGGTGTCTCTCCATTGATGAGCCCACAGATAAGAGGACGGTAAGTTAACTTTCCAGCTTTATTAAATTAATAATTAAACAATACTAGCATAAATAGCATTGTTTTGTTTTTAAGTATTGTAGTGTGTAAAAACTTAAGATCTGCTTTGATCATTTTCATATTTAAAAAAATATACAATATATTCATAAAAATGTTCCCTAATTAATATTTTAATTAATTCTGCTATTTAGTTGACATGCCTGAAAATTAAGGGAAATAATTCCTTTGTCCTTATATCCTGTGTAAACTACGAAAATGTTAATTTTTCAAATTTATTTCATTATTTCATCTCTTAACCCGTCATCAAGTATTTGAAGTATTTTCTTCATTATATCATTTTTATTTCCCATTTATTGATTCATTTTGTTCTTCATCACACCTGAGTAACTTCATTAGAGTAATTTAAGTAGTGTAGTGTTAATGAACAAAGATATTAGCAAAGAGAGCCTTTGATCAAAACATAATTCCTAATCACTGCTTTTGATCCATAGATTTTAATTCCAATAGCTCTATCCTAGCTATTCATAAGATGTTTGCATATTAAAGAAATGCAAAATCTTCTAAAGATATTTATACATATATGTTACTCTCAGTAATACTTTATCTTAGAATATTGACCTAGAGATTCTCTGAAAAATTAAAATGGCTCCAGTTTTTTTTTTTTTTTCCTTAGGTTTTGTTTTCTCTTTATTGTAAGTCAAGTAATTATGAAGTTTCACTCTTATGTTAAGGTAATATCAGTTTATGATATAGTTTTTATATGTAGATGTGAACTAGTTTGTGGCCACTGATTTCTGGCAATTTTTATATAAACAATGATTTTCATTCTCTATATTTCATGCTTTGAAATGCTTAATTTTGAACTCCAAACTTTTGGATTCCGCTGTAAATAAGTCTGAATTGTGAAAATTTCAGAGGTACTGCTGGAGGAATGGGAGATATGGGCATGGGAGGGTCTGGCTCCATGAGCAGGGGTGGACTACCTAGCCTAACTGGAGGTAGAAACAACATGGGTGCTGCTCTCCCCTATGGCAGTGGTGGCGGTGGCAGTGGGGGCAGAGATGATGGCCTGCAAGAACTTGGAGGAATGAGGTAATAACACTCTATCATACTAGTGCTGTGCAGCAGAGATACCTCTAGAGAGGGCCCCAACCATCATTAGATTATTCCGCTTGAACATTTGTAAGTTTGTCAAAATTATTCTGTAGCCCAAGTTCAATCTACAAACAAGAAACTTGCAAACTAATCAATGATATTTTAAACAAAACAAAACAAATTCAACAATCCAATTTTCATCACATTTTATTATTTAGTGGTTAAGTTTATTTCGAAAGCTTGTTGATTTTTTTGCCTTTTCATTCAGTATTTGCCCAATTTCTCTTGAAGCTGTGCACTTACGAGTTGATGGTGGCCTTAAGTGTTCTAATTGTGGATTGAGTTATTTGTCCTAGGCAAATGTGCACAAATAGCATCTAGGCTTAGCTTCCCTTCTTAGCTTTCCCCAAATTTCTGTCTAGAGGTATCACTGATGGTCCTAATTAGGATTTAAATGTTATACGAAGAATGTTTTATTGTTTTCTTTCCTCAATATAATTCCTATTTCACAATTAAAATCAATATTATACTATCTTCTAATGATCTCACTCACCTCAAGGTAAACATAGTCATTTCTTTTTCCTGCACCAAGCAGTTCTAACCTCTTCATTCTGTTGAGTCAGACGGCATTAACACACTAAATATATTTCTGTCTTCTGCAAATCTCTTTATCGAATCTAATTCATCAAATCTCTCTCTCTCTCTCTCTCTCTGCATGGTAAATATTTTATTAGTCTCATTATCTCATAATGTTCCATGTTGTAGCTATTATGTCCTTTCTAGTTTCACATTTGTTTCAATTCTGTATTTTATAAGTATTAATTGACCAAATGTTTCAATTTCAGGAATGCCATGAATGGCAGCATGGGTGCTCGTGCCGGGCGTGGAGGAGGTAGGTTAATTGTAGATTCTCTCAAACTTGACTATTTTTTTTAGCATTATTAACTCTTTCATCATATTCCTAAAATGGTCCCTCTTTTTTTTCTTCCCCCTCTACAGATAACAGGTTTGGCAATCCTACAAGAGGAAACAGTGGCCAAGGTTTCTATGGTGGCCAGCAGAACTTTGCCCAAGATAGTATGGTAAGTTACTTCAGCTATCGACTGTGTGATGATTCAGATGAAATATTTTGAGATATTGCTACCCCTTTTTTTTTCATTTTGTTCTTCCAGGGTGGTATGGGAAATCAAGGGATGATGTTTGGTATGGAACAGACCACAACCACACAAGTAACCATTCCCAAAGAGGTAAGTTTCATTCCATTATTTTTGCTGTAGTTAAAACGTTGCTAAAGTATTCTTAAAAAAAAGAATTATGTTGTAATTTTGAATTGTATTTTTTTTTTCCCTCCACCATTTAGCTTGCTGGTGCCATTATTGGCAGATGTGGAACTCGCATTACTGATGTGCGGCGCCAGTCTGGAGCCCAAGTGGTTATAGATGAAGCCCTTCCTGGTTCCAGTGATCGGATAATTACTATCACAGGAACTCAAGAACAAATTGATGCTGCACAGTTTCTCTTGCAGAGCAGGTTAGTTGAATGTCATGTCTCTTTCGTATTTGTTTCTCCTCTTTCCTCTCTCCTATTCTTCCTCATTGCATTGCATTCTATTGGTTGTAAACAAGAGACACTAATGCCTTGATTAGAAAATGTATTAGCTATCTTTATCTTCAGTTTCCATTACTCACATGTACTAACCTGTTTTTTAGTGACACTAAAACTTTTTACTACTACTACTACCACTACTACTACTACTAAAAGTAAATCCAGTGCACAAAGTAATTCTAAAGAATGGTTGCCACTCGATTTTCCCATCCTCTCTTAGTAAAGCTTTAATAATTATTGCTACATTGCATCAAAAGAAAGGAGTCTATTTGGTTAATTTGATAATTGCATCTGTGTTTAATTGTTGGTTCATTTAGGTTTTACACAGCATCAGGCTAAATATATTAGTTTAGTTTTTATTGAGCGAGATAGCAAAATGTATAAGTACATACAAGAGAGAGAAGTGTAGGTTCAATCTGAACACCTTTAGAAAACTAAATAAAAAGATAAGAGTGGTAACAAGTATTACAAATTCTCATTATTTATCAAATGTAAAAAAAAAAACTTTTATTGTAATAAATTTTATATTTAAAGCAAGTTAGAAAAGCTGTTAATTTTTGGAATTTAAATTCTTAGTTTAAATGTCTTAAATAAAAGATTAGTAACAGATGTATAAATTAAATTTATTTCTTAAAATCTAAATCTGTGTTATTGTGTTAAAATGTGAAGGGAGTGTTTCTTCTAAAACTTAATGTTCTTGTTGTAGCCATTACTTTTTCCCAAAGTAGCTTTAGGTTTAAAATGTTGATGGTACCAGTTTAATGGGTGTGGTTAGGCTTTCTTGGTTAGCATTGGGTGGCATCTGGTGGCTATGATGTGCATGAGACATTGGTGATGGGATTTGGCTTGTAACTAACCTTTGGCACCCATGGTCTGGAAGACTAATGAATTTTGTTGTTGTGTAGTGTGAGAACAATGAATCATTATCTTCCTGAACCATGGATGTAAGTAGCAGCAACACCAGCTCTTGCTCATCCCTATCCTCTTCTCCCTTCCCTCACAACTGCCACTCATTCCGATTGACACCCCTCCTGGATCCCTTTTTGATGGCTGCCCACCACTGCTGCTTTGCTAACCTTCAGCTCCGCTACTGTTTCTGCTGCTGCTACTATTGTTATTATTATTACTACTACTACTACTGCTATTGTTTGCTACTACTACTACTGTTATAACCACTATCCAGAACTGGTACTGTGATTGGCATGTGTTACAAACTAATTTTTAATTTTTTTTTTTTTCCATGTAAAATAATGAAATATTTAAATGTGCATGACATGTTTACAGAGTGAAATTACGGTGAAATCTGAAGCAACTTGTTGGAATCGGTTTAGAATTCTTCCTAAATTTTAGATTTTAATTTTAGGAAAGTTTTCATGCTTACTTGGTATTAACTTATATTCTAATAATTGATTTGACATACATAGTTAACAATAAATACATGTATATATCGTCTGTGTGCATAGACATAATGTCCAAATGTCTTGTGATTTGAGTATTGTTGCCCTTTTGTCAGGTTTGTGTTTAAACTGGAGATATCTAAATTATAAGTCTTACTGTAGAAAATATTTCAATTGGGAAGTATACATATATATATAAAACTGAAATATAAAGTATTATCCACAATACCTACTGTTTACATTAATACCTAAGTATGAAATATTAAGTTACATGAACTTCAGAATAATAATAATAATAATGATAACAG
Source organism: Octopus rubescens (assembly GCA_027564515.1). NCBI lineage: Eukaryota > Metazoa > Mollusca > Cephalopoda > Octopoda > Octopodidae > Octopus > Octopus rubescens. Next base: position 4,724,564 of record JAOPUL010003101.1, on the reverse strand, counting down.
TTGTTGGCTGAAGAACAATTCTGCAGTGTTCATTTCCAACCCTAAGTTGGCTAGGATTAGCAAATGTCAAAGTGAAAGTTGTAACTGGTTTAAAGTAAGTTAATTGAAATTAAAACCAGAATGGATTCTTGCTTCAAAATGACCCTTATTTTTTAATACTGAGTTCAATAATACCTAGTACTTGACTTGTCCTTGTTTTATCAAATCCAATTGTTGAAAAGACAACACAAAGGGATGCCATTCATTGCCCCTGTTGGTTATAAACAATACCCACATTTTCTAACTAAATTTTCCTACTATTATATACTCCAGAGTGTGTTTCTATCACTAAATAGTTATTTTCTGTTGTATTAGAAATAAATGCATTGATTTATTTTGTTGGAGATCAGTTTTAAAGAGATGACATAGTTTCTAAACTGAGTTAGTGTTCCAGACAGGTGACTCGATTTGAAAATTTGTTTTGCTTAACTAGGCAGATGTGTCAATTTGTTAAATGAATATAAAATAAGTAAAGTTTAATTAATAGAACTTTAATGTGTTGAATATTTAGATGAGTGAACAGCTGGGCTAAATGGAAAATTTGCATTTTGTTCAGACTGCTATAAATAGCTTTTCTAGTAATTTCTGTTTTCAAACCCTGACTCTTTTGATACCATCTAACCTGAGACAGCTCCTGGTTCTGTTAGAAACTTCCTGTTTTAAAGTGATCTGATAAATTTTTTAAAATTGTTTGAAAATAGTGAAGAATTCAAAATTAAATGGAAAAATGGCAGGATATTGCAACAGAAATTTGGTAACAAAAGGGTGAAAACATTTAACATGACTTTACCCATATAACTTAATTGACTGGAAATTTAATATTTATATTGTGCAGTCCTTGAGACTGGCCACAGTAAGGGTTAGTCAATTAGATTGCTTTCTGAACGTTTTTAGTTGGGAATATTATAAGAATATCTAGTTATAATCTGGCTATTGCTGCTATAACACACAAAGGTTGTTTTGTGATGTCCAGTTGTAGGCACATATATGGTTAGTTTTATAATTTTTTTAAACTATGTTGGTGTAGTGCTCTGTAATTACCTTTACCAACATGTATTGACTACAAAGTTTGAGGGTTTCAATTCCTGCAAACCTCCTTTGTATTGTACCATTAGACAATTGTTCTTCTGTTTCATATTAGTTTTGCAGTGTGTACATAATGATTATATATAAATAGCTAACTACAAAGTTATGTATGTTTATATATTGTAAGCTGATATTCATGTTCCTGAAAATTGCACAGCATTGAATTAACTGATAGCATTTATCAAGCTTGTGTGTGATAATGGGAAAATGAGAATTTTTAGTTACAACGTAGGAATGATCTTGGCTTATGAAAATACTTTTTATTAGTACTCCCCACACAGTTGAAAAATTTGTTGAAGAGGAGTTATTTTATTTGTTTCTCAGTTTTTGTCTGCAGTAAAATCCCTTGTAGATATTTAGTTGAGTCTAACCCACAAGCTTACTTACTGTTAAATGTGTTGCGTATCTACATCATTGCTTCAACTAGTGAGTAGGAAATGCACTAGGACATGTAGACTAGTCTCTTACACACTTCCTACACCATACCATGTTCAATTGTACTACATGTTTTGTTTTTGTAATCTCAGCTGAGTAATTCACCTTTAGCATAACATTTACTATACAACTTATGAACTTTTTTACCATCCTTTTTATACAGTTAGTTATTATTGTATTCAACAGTAAATAGTGAAGAGGTTAGATTAACTGTCCCATCTTCTCTCTTGTAAATACAAGTTTTGTTTTATAAATTTTAGTTTCATTTTGTTTTTGTTTTTTTAGCATATTGTTGAAAATGTTGGCTTAATCGTTTTTCTGATTGTAAATCATTTTCCTCTTTTTGTTTTCAGTGTGCGGAAATATTCAGATAAATTTTGAGGCCTGCGCTGCATGGCAACACTAGCAGGGCAGAAGCTGGCAAAATTGGAAGGAAGAAGGGCTGGGTGGTTTTGGGATGGGACAGAAAACAATTTAGTTCTAAGGGTTGGTTTGGAAAAATACAAGTCAGATTCAGTTAATATGAATGGCAAAAATGCCTGCAGCAACAAAATAAGGGGGGGGGGCGAGAAAAAGCAACATGTCTATGTGGGTGGTGCAGAAATGTAGGATGGCAGCTGTAATTCAATGTGGAGTACAATAGCTGTTTTGGTAGCTTCTGGCACATGTTAATTAGCAATGCCACTTTTGCACACTGCTGCCCACATTGCTCTTTTCAATCCATTTTCTTTCTTTATAGTGATCTATGTATTTCAGCATCTATCCTTTGCACTTCCTAATTTTATTGATCCTATGGTAGTAGAGGGCCTATTTTTATATCTTAACTGTTAGATGAAACAAAAAAAAAAATTCCTAAAATATGAGCGGAAGTTTCTTTATCACGTTTTAATTTTAATCTTTTTCTTTTCTTTTCTTTTTTTTTCCCCCCCTTCTGCAACCACCACCACCACCAGTTGTCAGTTGGACCTCACTGACCTCAGTTTGTCTGGTGTATATTCGTGTGTATACATGTATTATATATAGATATACACATAAAATGTATACACATACATGCATATTATATAGAGCACTATTTTAAATTTTATCTGATTCTTAGTTATGAACACTTTTTTTTGTTGTCCTATTGAGTAACTTAATATCCGTCAACTCACTTATGGATATATATATATATATATATCTTTATATACACACACACACACATACACACATCCCCCCAACCATGCATGCACATACATACACTACTCACTCATACATTGTTTCTGTCACATTTGTATATTTCATTTCATGTTCATTAACTTTAGCATTCCTCTCATTGAAAAAAAAAAAGGGAGAACTATGGGGAACAACTTCAAATGGCCAGAGCAAGCATTATTATTATGATTATTATTAATATTCATCATTGCCGCCCATTATTCTGATGTGTATGGATCTCATTGTTAGGTACTGATTTAGTTAATGTTGTGAGTTCCATGTGTTGCAATAGTTAACCACCACTTGAGGCTGCCAATTAGGGGGAGTGGGGAGGGGGAATGGGGTGTTCTCTCCTTTTAAATATTGTTTCAGCTGGCGTACACATAGGTTTGTGAATACACCTGTTTTGGCAGATTTGGTGTTAATAAAAGTTGGTTTCAGAATATATATATCATAAAATATGGATTTTGTTTTCTATTTACATTTTTTTACTTTTATTTCTCTCTTTACCATTCCATTTTACAATTGGCTCAATATTGAAACGTACTACTTCCATGTCTTTTTATAAGTTCTTGAAATACATTAGTCAAATTTTTCTTTCCCCTCCCCCTGAAAATTATCATGCTGTGTCTCAGGACCTAGATGTTTCCCTCATTTACATTTTGAATCTTTTCACATTGTAAATAAAATTGAGAAATGCTTAAATATTTCTCAACTAATCCTTTCCCTTCACTCTTTTCTTCAATATTTTACATATGTAACAATTTTGAGCCACTTGTGAAGTTTGTTAGCAACTGTTACCATTAGCCTCTGCAATCACCACTCTGCTCAGCTATATAGGTAGTAGTTGCTGTTGTCTTTCATATTGCTGTTTGTAGTGTTTGTATTCTTTCGGGAAGGAGATTATTCAGACATTGTCAAATGATAAATTGTGATGAACTGCTTTATGGAAAGAATAATATTGAAGACAGAATTTCGTGGCAACCACACACGCACACACAGTTTTGATTGCCTCATCTAACCATTGACTCCTAAATTCTCAGATCAATCATTTGCCAGCTCATATATTAAATATTTTATAGCTAATAATAATGTACACTGAGGACATATATTCCAGATGACTAATTTTTGTGGATTACTTTTTAAATAATGATTGTCTTATGACAAAAAGAATTGTAGCTTTTGGGGGATTTTTAATTCTAGAAAAAAAAGATGATAGAGTTCTGTTCTTGGCTAAGAAGGGCCACTGTTGGCCCCTTTTTATATTTTGGTGTACCACCATTAATTTACCATAGAATTTGCTTCTTTGGATGTGACTTAGCATTTCAAAATATTTGTGGAATGATTTTCTTCCTTGTAGATGATAGGTAATATGCTTAGTCAACACTTTTACATGAAGCAGCTACATTAATGTTGGATTTGCCAACTGAACTACATGCTCCGACTGACCTTGTATCTCCTCTACAGCAAGACACCTGTTTGTGTTCCTGTCATAGTTTAAGCTCTCATTGCCTAGCACAAAACCACATGCCCCTCAGTTCAGGGGTTTTGCAAGTTACTTGGTGGCCTTGCCAGTGCTGGTGCCTCTTATAAAGCACTTTGTAGACTGTAAAGTGGAAGGACATCCAACTGTAGAAACCATGCCAAAGCAGACAGAACTTTGTGCAGTCCTCTGATTTGCTATGACTTAATTTTATATTTTAACATCCACTTTCTCCATGGTGTTGGCAAGAATTGAGGCCAGTTTTGCTATGATGGATGGATACTCTTTCTACTTTCAAGCTGGGTAGTATTTCTCATAGTTGTTGAAACAGCTCAATGGTTAGACATGTTTTCAATGAAGATTACAAACTGACCATTCAGGATTGACTTGCACAGAGGTGTACATATGGATGATGGTATGCTAGCACTCAGTGGATCCGAAAAGAAAGGCGTGGAAGGGCTACAGGAGAGCCTCCTCTATGTGAACCTAACGGGGACCTGCTGTTCGAGTTGACAGCATTATGATAAAGTCAATTAATGATATGAAAACGGAAAGCCCCTGGCCCATCCGGAGATGATTAAAATATCTGGCAGAGTAGGATACGGTTTAGTCACCCACATAGTTAATCAGGTTATTCAGGAAGGTGTTATCCCCAATGACTGGTGTAGCAGCATTATAGTCAGCTGCTACAAGGATAAGAGAGAATGTTAGAAGTTTTTACAGAGGCACCAAATCATGAAATTTACGGAAAAAGTGAGTCCAGTCAATTAGGAGCAGAATCTGATTAGATAAAATGCAGTTTGGCTTTGTACCAGGGAGAAGCACTACTGACGCTATCTTTATAGTCAGACAACTGCAGAGGTATTTGGCCAAGAATAAATCACTACTTGGCGTTTGTTGACTTGAGAAATCTTTTGACAGAGTATCCCGCCGTGGGATGTGGTAGGCTGAGGAAGTTAAGGGTAGATGAGTGGTTTGTGAAAGCCGTACAGGCCATGTATAGAGGTTCTGTCAAGTGAGAATTAATCATGAGTATAGTGATGAATTTAATGTAGAGGTAGGCGTTCATTCTCAGTCCCCTCTTAGTCATCCGTGTCATAAGAATTCAAGACTGGCTGCTCTTGGGAAAAGTTATATGCTGATGATCTTGCTTTTAGAGCAGATTCTGTTACAGAACTAGAAAAATTCTAGGTGTGGAATCAAAGGGCCGTAAAATTAAATTAGCGAAGATGAAGGTCTAGTAAGCAAGAAAACTGACAGAACCAGTCTCCCATCAGGTGGCAACAATTCCATACGGTGTACCCAGTGCCAACTATGAACACAGGATGTGCAGTGGAATAATAGGATGGGGTTATCAGAGAAGGTCGTGTTTATATATGGAAGATGCACACGAGTCATAAAAAAACTAAATACTCAGGAAATGGATTGTCTCAAATGCCCTGGAGGCTCTTTAGAGGTAGTGGATAATTTCTGCTACATAGGAGACCTAATTAGCCGTGGGTGGGGGGGATTCACGGAAAGTGTAATCGATAGGATGGAGAAAATTCAGAGAGCTTTTACTTTTGTTGGCAACCAAAGGTCTCTCTTTCCGAGTGAAAGGAAGATTGTATGATGCATGTATACCAACAGCAATAGTAGTGAGACGTGGGCTCTGAATGCTGAAGGAATGAAGCTATTATGCTCGCTGAATGTGCAAGCTAGTGTATTGAGGGAAAAGTTGGTCACAAAAGGAATTAGATGCAGTGTACAAGAGAGAAAATTACACTGGTTTGGTCATGTGATGCATACAAAAGTGCTGAACCATATGAAGACGATGACTACGGACCAAGATATCTGTACTCTGCACTGATGTACTCAAGAAGACCCGTCCGCCACAGCAGAATTCGTGGATTTGGTAGACGGAAACTGAAAGAAGCCCGTCGTATATGTATGTATGTGCCAGTGATACACTCTCTGCAGTGGTTGGCGTTAGGAAGGGCATCCAGCTGTAGAAACCAAGCCAAAAAATAGACTGGTGTCTGGTGCAGCTCCCCA
>JAOPUL010003101.1:4278208-4289533 GCA_027564515.1 Octopus rubescens | reverse complement strand
TACATACGACAGGCTTCGTTCAGTTTCCGTCTACCAAATCCACTCACAATGCTTTGGTCGGCCCGAGGCTATAGTGGAAGACACTTCTTCAGGGTGCCACACAATGGGACTGAACCCGGAACCATGCAGTTGGGAAGCGAATTTCTTACCACATAGCCATGCCTTGTTCCTACTTTAATATGTATTTTATTTCAAGTGTTTTCTTTTAAAACTTTTAAATATGTTTGCTGAGACCGAGGTATAGCCGTGAAGTTTACTTTTCCATTAAGCTCTTAAAAAAACAAAACAAAAAAAAAAACAAGTAAAGTCGAAAAAGATATAAGTTGAGGTATGCTTGTATATAGGTTTTTAAACTCTGTGCAGATAGATGTAAACACCTTGTCTGTATACACCGCGACTTCGTGGATAGGAAACGAGAGATTAACCGGAATAGTTTCACTCTTATGTTGGGATTTCATCACTGATTGAATGAATACCGTTTTATTTTGTTATTTTTGTTTCTGTCCACGAAGAGAGGGGGGCAGGGTGTAGTGAAGAAGATGATATTTCGTTATGAATGCAAACTAGTGCCGAGTACAAGTTACCTTGTGTTCATTCAATTAGTTCTCATCTCAACCACCAACTGCACTGGCAATATTTTCTTATCTTTTCTTTTCTTTCTCCTCTCTTGAGTTCAAATCACACCGAGTTCGCGTTTGTCTTTTATGATAAAATAAGCCTGTAGCAGAATGATTTGACATAAGCAAACAAATGAGAAGCTCATCTTCCTTCTCTCACTTTCATATATAATAATCATCCAGACGTAACAGAAAACACTCCATGAAAAGCGTCGTTCTAAGCATCACTCCGATTGGTTAGTTTTTGAGCGCAATATGTTTTCCCAAACAATTCACCGGGTAAACCAATCAGATACGCCAATTAGGATCACGCGTTGTCTTGACGGCAAAAGCTATACACATCGTTTTGAGCCTAGCAGTTTTCCTTTTCATATCGAGACTTACCACTTCGACTCCACAGCAATGCACGTTGATTTCGGTTGAGTCTTGCTACTTCGATTTCAGCATGCACGCCACACGCTTATTTCATTTGACGACACCGCAATTCTTCTAAGCCGCCAGCATCAATTTCTCAACAATGGAAGCGCCGCTACCAAGTCACAAGTTACTATGTTCTCTTCGTAAAAATACTCTTAGTGTACGTATGACCAGTCCTTGTGGTCCATTTTGCTGTATTATTATTAGTATGTCTACTCACTGACATGTTTTATTCCTAACAAGTTTGTTCCTACATTCAACCACATGGATGTTCAATAAATGCTGAATTAAACGGAAAAGGCTGTTGATTTTTCTTACTCATAATATTTAATGATAAGCTCCCAACACGAGACTAATTGTTACACTAGCAACTAAGGACAACTTGTTACAAGCCCCCCTCCTCTCTACTGGTTGATATAATTGACTAACCCATCCCACCAAATTTATAGCTTTGTGATAATGTTAAAAAATCAATATTTATTCGTGGATTGGTAGAATAGTTAGACCTTTGGACAAAATATGTTCTTATTTATGGCATCTTAGGTTCTGAGTTCAAACTTCATCGAAGTCGACTTTGCAGTTTATTCTCCCGAGGCTGATAAGCAAAAGAGTCAATTATTGGGGGTTGATATAATCGATTATATCCCTTCCGCCAAATTCTGTGGCCTTGTACCAGTGTTACAAATAAATACTTTATTTCTACATGCCAGATTACATGTTATATATCTGTCCTCTTTATCACTCCTTCATTCATCCCTGATCCGGGGTGACACGGTACGCTCAGTTGTGAACCAAGTTACGCTTAACGCAAATTGATTTGTGATAAAACGATTCGACGATCAGTCAAAGAGTCAGCTTAGTCCTCCGCAAAAGCGCGCCCCAGCGACTACCCACAATACTCAGCTACCCAGAATGCACTGATTATTACCGTGCTGCGAGGCTGCATATTTTTATACGGTTTTACGTACTCGTACCCATCAAGAGGCACCTGAACCTATCAGACGACCCAGATTAATGTATCAACGAAAGATTGCCCGTTATGTGTGCTTAAAAATTGCTTGGAGGTATTATTTGGATAAGTTTGGGAATCAACTTTGGGTCTCTGAACGAAATACTTTGTTTCCCATATGTTTTATTATACAGGGTGGTCCGAAAGTCTTGTCACCCCTACATATTGTTTTAACTTCACTGCAAGATTCGGCAAATCAGCTCCGCTGAAGAGGACGATACTGCGATGGGAACATAAACTGTTTCTCACAGGATCAATTAAGAACAATCCGAGGACAGGACGACCCTCCAAGCTAAAGGGACAGATGTGCAGAGGTGGAGGCATCTGTTCTACGATCACCCAAGAAGTTATTACGAAAACGGTCTTCCGAGCTAGGAGTTCCCAAAACCACAATATTAACACACACGACAAAGGATCTTGATTTGAAATCTATTGTTCTCATTACTTTTTGGTGTCAAAACTTTCGAACCACCCTGTACCTTTGTAAGAAATCGTTTCTTGGATTCTTAAGCCAAGAATCGAAACCTTACACATTTATCACTGATTCATTTAACACGATGTTTTTGTTGGTTTTTTCTTCTTTTAACCAAACATCTGTGATAAACGAGGGTAGATGTATATGTTTAAATACTTCAAAGTCGATTGTTTCGCGTCTAGCTTCCAACCACAAGAGCGTTGGAAGAAAGGCTTTGCGGTATTTTTTCCGGCTCTTTACGTTCTGAGTTCAAATCCAGTCAAGGTAAACCCTACTTTTTATCTCTCCGGGATCGGTAAAATAAAATACCACTGACCGACCTCTCCCCTCTCAAAATTGCAAGCCTTATGAATAATAAATCAATTATTTTGGAGGTCCCAACAGAGTATGAGGCCCGGCCCTAAGCCATAGCGTGTTATATAAAGTTGGTAGTATATGAATTATACTAAGCGTGGGCAACATTTTACGAGAAGCGGGCCGCACCAGACATGGATCATCATCATTCGGGCCGCACTACTTGAAAAAAATCCAAGGTAATTTTTCGTTAAACGTACTATTCAGAAAGTCCTATGAAATGCAGGTTGCCCATGACAGGATTATACTATTCTATTTTACAAAGGGGTGGTGGGTTGGCAGAACTGACAAGCGCATTCAGTGTTTAGTTGCATTATTTTATGCTCTGAAGGCGGTGAACTGGTAGAATCGTTAGCAAGCCGCATTTCATCCGACTTTACGTTCTGAATTTGAAGTCCGCCGAGGTCGACTTTGCCTTTCATCCTTTCGGAATCGATGAAATAAGTGCCAGTTGATCACTGGGGTCGATGTAATCGACTTTCCTCCTCTCCCTAAATGTCAGGCCTCGTGCCTAGACTAAAGGGCATTATTTTACACTCTGAAGGCGGTGAACTGGCAGAATCGTGAGCACGTCGGAAAAAATGCACTGCAGCATTTCGTGTCTTTACGTTCTGATTTCAAATTCCACCGAGGTTGACTTTGCCTTTCATCCTTTCGGAGTCGATAAAATAAGTATCAATCGAGCATACTCCTCCCCTCACAATTGCTGGTCTTGTGTGTCCCCGCCCCCAAAAAAAATTAATAAGAATTATTTAATATTCTGATTCGAATCCCGTCGGAGTTGACTTTTCCATTTATCCGTTTGGGATCGATAAAACAAGTTACCAATAAAATAGTTGAAGGGATCGATAAAAAGAAATCTATCCCTCACTCACCATTTGTAAAATCGTTATTCCATGAAGAGTACCTCTCCCAATCTCTCTCTCTTTCTCTCCCCATAAATTCAACTGTTGGTTCATTTATTATTTCAGTCCATTTGAAAAACATAAACGGAAAAAGAAAATCAACTAGCTTTTAACCCCATCCCCTTGAGAATAACAAACAAGTAAACAAAAGACATTATTCATAACCAGCTTCAATCCCTTCTCATATTTGTTCAAAGGATTATATTTAAAAAGAAGAAAAAAAAGGCTAGGCATGCACCCTAACAAAATACTAACATGATATTTATTGCAAGGCTAAAAAGCGTAAAACCACAATAAAGAAAAAAACAAAAGAGAGGGGGGAAATATCCTTTGTGTTTATTTATAATTCACATGCATTGTTGCACACAGAAAATAAATTGTGTTTGTGTACATGTGTTCAGACTTCCGGTCTCTCCTTCGCTTTCTATATTTACGAAAACTGATCGGGTCTCACTGTAATATATCGATTCATTTTTCGGGGCTTATACACATGTATAAAGTTTTTATATATACATATATGTGTAAGCCCAAGAATATGTATATCTATTATATGATATCTATTTAGGGCTCGCGGTCAGTAATTCTTTGGGAGTGGTGGTGGGGGGACATTGCAATATTAACTGACTCCCTTTGAAATTGATCTCTGAGTCAATCCTAGCATGATTTCAGCGCATACATTAAGTAACAGAATGAAAATAAAAACTAAAAGCGATGTTTATTTCCGGCACAGTTGTCGTTGCTAAACTTGGCACTCCAGTATCTTCATATGTAGTTAATATTCACGACGTGAGTTAACCATTTTGTAACCATATTTCTATTGAAATACACTGCATTTGTGGTGGACTTTCGGCATAGCTATCACTAAATCATGAAGAACAAAAAGGGCATGGAAATGGGGAGCAAAAATGTAGAAATAAAGTTTTTAAAAATCCTTTTGGAAGAAAAATTCCTTCAATATCGTAATTCCCGTTGCACAATAATACTAAAAGAATATATATGAAGGAAACAACTACCTAGTTCCTTGCTATTTTCTTTCTCCAGAGATATTCATAGCTATTTCGAAAGTTTACCGCCTTTGTTCAATTAATTCTGAAAATAACGAAAAGTTTTACTGAGGCGAAGCTGTGTGGTTAAGAAGCTTGCTTCCCAGACATGTCGTTTTAGGTTCAGTCCCACTGTGCGGCACCTTGGGCAAGTGTCTTCTATTATAGCCCCGGGTCGACCAAAGCCTTGTAAGTGGATTTGGATGACGGAAACTAAAAGAAGTCGATCATATATATGTGTGTGTTTGCTCACCTCCGCTTGACAACCAGTTCAACTGACCCCTTCAAGGTGGTGCTCCAGCCTGGCAACAGTCTAATAACTGAGACAAGCACAAGGTCAGATAAAATAACCATAATTGGCAGAGTTCTAATCGAAGCACCCCTTTATTCATCCGTCATAACACTTTAATTTTACGAATTTTCACAAAAGTTTTTCGATTCTGTCTTCTGCACAATGGAATTAATACGATTAGGCAATTTTAAAAAAAAGTTTTTTTTTAATAACCCCCCTCCCTACCCCTTTGTTCGCGCACGCGCATACGTGTCTTTACGTATATCTCTTTGCGTTTAAAAATCCCACTGGAGCCAACTTTCTTTCGTTCTTCTGGAGTGGATATATAAATACCAGTTAAATATTAGGTTGGTATAATCTGGTCTTGTATCAATGTTAGGAATTATTGTTGTTTAGCCCCAGCTTAACGTTAATCAAGGCGTTCCAGTTGAGACCTTCCTACCCTTTTATATATATATATATATATATATATATATATATATATACACACACACACACTTGTCTAGACATAGTTTCCTAAGTTTACATTATTCAGCATACCTACACGAGTGCGCCCCCACCTCACTGGCTTTGTTTCCTCATAACTTTCAGAAAAATGGGTATTTTTTAATGAAATTTTCTCCAAATATCTTTCAGATGTTGTAGGTTACGATTATATCGGAATTTAATGAAGAAAAAAATAAAGGAATAAAATAAATTGGTGGGTGCACATACATCGTATATGAAACTGGAAACGTTGAAAGAAAAAAAAAAAAAAAATTACGTTGTGTGTGTCGGTATGTAATGTGCACGACTAACATTTGTTATTGTTTTTTCTCAACATTAATTTCCGATATAATCGTAATCTACACTATATGAAAGGTATTTTAGAAAAAGTTTTCATTAAAAAATATCCATTTTTCTGTAAGTTATAAGGAAACAAAGTCGAGAGGGGTGCACGGTTTTGTAGACATCCTATTTATCCGATATGCTCAATCATGTAAGCAGTCTCTTGTTGATTTCGAACAAGTTATTTGTGTGGTAGAATAATGAACTGAGAAATAAGGAAAGCTTCTAACAATGCAGAAAGCTTTTTAAAACCTTTATAGTTCGGACACAAAGGCTTATCTTTAGAAGAATACAGTCAACGAAATGGTAGGATCTATCTAAATACACATTTCTTTGACTGTATTCTTCTGAAGATGGGCCTGAAATACAAAGTTTTTAAAAAAAACTTTCTGCACTGTTAGAAGCTTTCATTATTTAAATTGAAACGTTTCATCAAAATTTCATGATAATTTGTGTCGGGGTTCTAATCGAAGCAACCCCTTTTTAACCCGTCGTAACATTTTTATTTTTGCGAATTTTCACAAAGCCTTTTCGATTCTGTCTTCTGGACATTGGAATTAATACGATTTTATAATTAAAAATATATATTTTTTTTAATATCCTACCCTACATCCAAACGTTTCCACTGTTTATCGATTTATTTTTTTTAACTCGTGGTTTTAAAATACGGACGTCCGATTCTGCCATTCATTTCTCTCAATGTACTTTCTTTTTCCTTTACGGTAAAATTGTAAATAAAGTTTGATGTTAGAGAAAGAACTCGTTACCACTTTTTTTCTTTTTACCAATTCTTTCTCCACCACCAAACTTTGTTTACAATTTTATCATTAGGAAAAATGATGTGCACAGTGTTTCAAGTTCGATAAGACAGCATCCGTTGAGATTGACTTAAATTTAAATGTCATTAATTATACTCAACAAGTGGAAAGCACTTGGGTCTGCCTTAAGTGAGGAGATAAACGGTGCTGTGGTACAACGTTTCGTCCTTTTTTGCCTTTTTATTTTGTAGACGTTATGGTGTAGTTAAAGATTTAGTTGCTATTTCTAGCAGGTCGATAAACCACGTGAAGGCTTCGTGTGCCATAGAGATCGGCACATGCGCTAGTCAACAATGGAGGTTTTCGACTGACTAAAATTACATAACGTTAAATGCGTGTAACTTCTTAATTTCTGAAAAGAAAAAAGAATGAATGCTATTTTCGTAATCAGTATTCAAAAAAACTACACCAGAACTGCATTAAAAAAAAATAATCTTGTGAAAAAGTGAAATTTAGTAAAATCCTATTCTGATTATATCAGAATTTGTTGTAAAAAGTTTTTTTCGGAAGTGATAGGTGGGAAGCTTAGGATATTCACGCACCTCGAATTTGTTTTCTCATAACTTTCTGAAAAATATTTTAAAATAAAATTTTCTTCTACAATTACATTTCAGATGGTATAGATTACTGTTATGTAAGAATTTGTTGTGGAACGAAAAAAAAAATGGGAGTGGAGCGGATAATTCCCATATCTTAACTTTGTTTCCTCATATGTTTTAATGTGATGTGTGAATTATCCACTCCCCATCCCCATAAAATATTGAAACGTATTTGAAGAAAATTTCATTAAAAAAATATAAATTTTTTTTTTCATAGAAAGGTAAGACTAAAAACAAAGCCGAGATGTGTGAATTATTCGAAACTCTCTCCACCACCAATGAATCTCTTTTTCACATCAAATTCCGACATAACATAATCGTAAACTACATCATTTGATATTTGTAGAAATTTTGTTTTAAAACTATGCATTTCTCACAAAGTTATGAGAAAACAAATGTCGACTAGGGGCACACATCTTTAGTTATGCCCAAATGCTTTCTAATGTTGGTACAAGGCCAGCAATTTGAGTAGTTAGTCGATATTATCGATCCCTAAACGGCATTGGACATGGTATAAACTCTGCACAAATTTGAAGAGACATAATCAATGCGTTTGAAATGTGGGTGTATAGGATAATGTTACGAGTCTCTTACACGGACCATCGGACAAATAAACGGGTGCCACAACTCCCTGAACATTGCTTTTTCGAATATGGCCATAATAGACGAGCTTTTGTTTTTTTCACAGAGGTCTGGGAAACATTACCCACGAAGGAAGAGTAGAGGGTAGTAGATCAAGAGGCAGGCAAAGAATGCAATAGATGGATAATATTCCATTCTATATTGGGCACGAAGGCCTGGAATTTGGGGGGGGAGGGAGTAGTTGATGTTATCGACCCCAGTTCGTAACTGGGACTCACTTTATCGACCCTGGAAGGATGAAACGCAAAGTCGACCCCGGCGAATAGATGGATAATATTAAGAACTGGTTGGACAAGAGTGACAAAGCAGCTGGAGAACTCGCGCTTAATCGGGAAGACTTTCGTTGTATTGTCATCAATGCGCTGCAGGTGTACGATACATGACAACGACGATGTACGGCTGGGTGGATCATTGAATTTCAGGAACCAGTCCGTCCGTCCGTCATGCTTTTTTCCTCACAGTTTCTGTCTACTCATTTCCAGTAATATAGCTGGAGTGTGCCTCCATCCCACCCTGGGCCATCACAAAAATCACTTTTATTACAATACAGTCTTATACAGCAGACCCTAAATTGCCGCCTCCATAAACGCGTCGCTCCGGGACGGACCGGGTCTCTCCCACAGTTTGCTAATGCCCAATTCCAAACACAAAGCTTGGGTTCGACCCAAGGCTGTAATAGTAAAAGTCACTTACAGAAAATGTCGCGGAGTAGGAAATGGTTAGTCCACATTACTCTGTAAGGAGCATAGGACCGGTTTCTCCGGCGTATATATTCCTCTCCGGACGGGACGACGGTTCGGCGCATGATTATTCATTTTTACTAGTTGGGTAAACCGGAGCAATGTGAAATGAAGTGTTTTGCTCAAGAACACAACGCATCGCCCGGTTCAGGAGTCGAAACTACAACCTTACGATCTTGAGTCCAATACCCTAATCACTAACCTATCCGCCTCCACAAAATAGGAAATAGCAGCCAAATATCCATAAAAGTAGAAGGTAACATTGGATAATGTTGTTCAGAGTACACCTGTTTCTCTAGTTGGACGGCCATGTTGGGGCACCGCCTTGAAGGGTTTACTCAAATAAATCGACCCCAGTGCCTATGTAAGCATAAGCACTGGAGTCGATTTATTTGACTAAACCCTCTGATATTTATTCTGTTAGTCACTTTTGCCGAACCGTTGTGGTTACGGGGACGTAAACAAACCAACATCGGTTGTCAAGCGGTAGTGGGACACGCTCACACGTGTGTGAACACGACGGGCTTCCATACAGTTTCCGTCTATCAAATTCACTCACAAGGCATTAATGAATACGGTGCTGCCCAAGGTGCCGCACAGTTGCACTGAATCCGAAATGTCGAGGTTGCAAAACGAGCTTTTGATCCATACATCCATGCTCCGGAAAAAGTTGTGATGGTTATGGTAGGATTGCCGGTGATCATATATCTGCTTGATTAAAGTCAGCTTAAGACACTGACTCCCCAAAACAATACACGTAGACAAGACATCTAGAACAGCAAAACAAGTCAGGTTAAGGAAGAAAGCTCATCGTTGACAATTAGAACACATACACACACAGGCGGATAAGAATGGAGTTACGATACACACGCGCGCATAGAAATAACAGACACATATACACGTTGACTCAAGTCAGAAATAGACATACACTCGCTCACACACACGTAGACATATAAAAACATACATACACACACACACACACACAGACTGGCACACATACACACAGATGTTCTGACACACGACGTGCAGACACATAAAATCATTAACATAGATGCGCACATCTATAGACATTAGATATTGCAATACAGTACACACATTGATTGATACACATAAACATACATTAATTGCGACATACATAAACACACACATAGATACAGATATTGCCAGACAGCACACGTACACACTCAAATAAACGTGGACACATGCACTCAGATAGATACACACACGCACACAGTGATTGATGCACATATATACTCAGACACAGACATGCACAACACATATATAGACACGTTGAAGTACAGTACACAGATAGACACAGGCACACAGAAAGAAACAGAGGGGAAAAGAGAGACATATCTCGAACATTTCTACACAAAACAAGAAGAATAATAAAAAGAAAAACACTACCAACCCCTTATAAGGAAGTTAAGGCAAAAAGCCTCATCATACATGTGAAGCTAACACGAAGTGAATTTTAACAGGGATTGCTGATGACATTATCAACTAAATTGATGTGTTGGTTAGCATGAGACAGGAAGTCGGATCACATAGATCTGTCTTCAGCTGTCAGCAGCTCCTTGTTTCCCTTCCTCCACCCCCAGTAATTTAGTTGGAGTGATGGTGATGCATAGGTGTGTGTGGCCTCTTGTCCCGGCAATTTTGTCGGGGTAGTCTACTTGACTTTGTGTGTATGTGTGTAGTCGTGTCTCAGCGAATTTGAAGGGTGATGAGTCCGGATAGGTATGTGTGTGTGTATGTGTGCCTTCTTGCCCTGGCAACTTTGTCGGGGTGGCCTCTTGATAGTGTGAATTAGAAGAGTGATAAGTCCTGATAGGCATGTGTGTGTGTGTATGTATGTATAAGTGTGTGTATAAGTGTTTCTAGTCTGTCTCAGTAATCTCCGAAGAGTGGTGGTAGTAGGAATATGTGTGAGTGAAAGAGAGAGAGTATAAGTGTGTGTATGTGTCTATGCTCTTTCAGTTATTTTGTAGGGTTGCAAAGCTTGTGTGTGTGTGTGTGCTACGATAGTGAGAATGGATGTGTATGAGCTTATGTGCGTGTATGTTTGTATGTATGCCAATGCGTTTGGCGGCAGAAGTTGAATCGGAATGTCTGAGTGTATGTATGTATGTGTGTCTTGGAGGTAAATGAATCAGACTGCTCCCTTAAAGGTTTAACAACTTGTCTCTTTTATATCATTGTTATTACATCTAGTGTTAAGAAACAAAATAACTGTTTCTTCTATTCACACCTCACTGTCACTTTGTGTATGCTTATATACATACTTACACACACACACACAAACACACACATATATATATATATATATGCACACATATAAACATGCGCGCGCGCGCGCGCACACACACACACACATATATATATACACACACACATATATATACACGCGCAATTACATACGTAAATATACACATGATTATATATGCAATATATATATTTGTATATGTACATATATATATATATATGTGTGTGTGTGTACATATACATATATATATATATGTACATATACAAATATATATATATATACGCATACATACATACATACATACATACATACATACATAC
>JAOPUL010003101.1:3787304-3799917 GCA_027564515.1 Octopus rubescens | reverse complement strand
GGATATCTCCTGGGACAGCGATGTCAATAATCCAGCAATGTCTTTCTTCTTTCTCAATTAGGATCAAATCAGGTCTTGCATCAATCACGTTGTCACATTGCACACTGAATTCCCATAGTAGTTTGACCATATCGTTTTCTATTACAGCTACTAGTTGGTGTTCATAACACTTGTCCGCTCGTCTCACACATAGACCAATGTACCATTCGAGCAACATTGTCATGCCATCTACTGTACTCCCCCTGTGCCAGAGCGTTACATTCACATACAATATGGCTTGTGGTTTCTCCGGTCTTTCCACACATTCAGCGCAGTGGTGATTCAGTCGTTTTGTCAATATGGTATTTTACGTGGTTTCTTCTTAATACCTGCCCCTAAGCAGCGGAGATAAGAGCTTCTGTTCCGTCCTGCAAATCTCCCTTCCTCATCCAGACCCATGTTTTATGCTTGTCGATCTTTCCAGCATTAGATTCTTTGTCGATTCCTCTTAGGAATTGTACATGCATCACCTTGTCTTTCCATCCCGTAGTGTTCTTTTTAACTTCCTTTTTTCCTGAACTCTTGTTTATTGGTGCACAGCTCTGTTTCTACGATCCCAGCAAATTTAACTTCCACGAGTAATGGTTATGTACTGTTCCGGATATACCACCCAAGACTATTTTCTTCACATCTTATAAAATCTTCGCAGTTTATAATACCCCTGCCTCCTTTTCACGGTATGTATATTCTATGCATGTCGCTTTTAGGGTGCAAGGCTCCATACATGTTCTTCCATGTTTCTCAGTCCATCTTCTTTTGACAATTTAAGTATGCCCGCTCTATATCGTATTATTATTATTATTATTATTATTATTATTATTATTATTATTATTATTAAAGGCGGCGAGCTGGATATAAACGTTAGCTCGCCCGGAAACATGCTTAGCGGCAATTTTCCCGACATTTACGTTCTGAGTTCAAATGTGACCGGGGTTGACTTTGCCTTTCATCCTTCCGGGGTCGATAAAGTGAGTACCAGTTACGAACTGGGTAGATAAAATTGACTACACCCCTCCCCCAAAATTTCAGGCCTTAGTGCCTAGTATAGAAAGAATTATTATTATTATTATTATTATTATTATTATTATTATTATTATTATTATTATTATTATTATATAATTTAGTATTTGTTGTTGAGAACACATCAACTAACGAACTACGCAGATACTTAGATGTGGTTTAGTGCACTAATTAATATATTTCAGATTAATTAATATTGACTCCAACAAGTGTATACATGTTTGATGCTATTTGGAAAGCATAAAGCCTGGTTTTTGCTGGATAGAGTTCTTTCAAATGAAATGAAACAAGTCTACCGAAATATAACTCACCGCACGCATACAATCGCATACAGACACACACAAACACACACATACACACACACACATATATATATGTATATATATATATATACACACACACACACACACACACACACAAATGAGATGTCAATAAGACATAACAGGTACAATAGTCGAATTCCCTAAAAAAATGCAAAAAAATTTTTACCACACAAATTGTGGTTTGAGGGTGTCAAGAGGACACCGGTATTGCTAGAAGACAAAGTCTCTCTCTATATATATATTACACTTATAATATGTGGCCATTTCTTGTTTTCTTATTTTAGGAATCTACAGCTGGCTGACTGTCAACTATCTTCTGGGTAAGTATTCCTTAGAGAATCAATGTTTTACATAGTGAAAAGAAATCTTTGATATAACTTTGCTTACCACCATCACTATCACATGTTTGTGTATGTATGTGTGTTTAAAAGCAAAGTTTCACTTTGTTGTTAGTCTGAAATGTGTAGCAGTGATGGATATAATACCAGTCATGCACACACACATGTATGTCTTGATAATTTTTCACTGTCATCATGTTAACATCTGTGCTTTCCATGCTTGCATAGGTCAAATACAGTCTGTGGAAGCAGATTTTCTATGATTAGAGGCTTTCCTGTCACCAATCCTCGCTTGTTTATAAATAAGGTAATATTTCCCAAGGCTGGACATATTTCTACAGGAAATTGGAAACAATGATGGTGATGATCATTTACAACAATTGTGTGATGTCAAGATCCAGACACACTCTCTCTCTCTCTCTCTATCTATCTATCTATATATATATATATATATATATATATATATATATACACACACACACACACACACACACACACACACACACACACACACACACACACGAGACAAGATTTTCTCAGTTTCCATCTATGAAATCCGTTCACAAGGCTTTGGTTGGTCCAAACCAATAGCAGAAGACACTTGCCCAAGGTATCATGCAGTGGGACTGAACCTGAAATCATGGAGTTGGAGAGAAAACTTTTTAACCACACAGCCATAAAAATACATACATACACTCATGTATATATAAATGTTAAATACATCTTTTCTATATATACTTGACACACTTTTTATGTGTTGAATTCAAGTTTTCGTGTGTGTGTTTTTATTCATGGATAAAAATAGCAAACATTCACTGAATTCACTACAAATGTAAAGTCTGAAATTTAAAATATTTTTTGTTGATAGTGACCTTGAAGTTTCGCTGGTCATCGACCTCATATTTCTGTAAACTTATGTCTATGTGTTTGTGGATGTTTTTTTTATTTTATTTAACTCACTGAGTTTATGGCTGAGCGCCTTTATTCTAAGGGAGATAATCCATACATTTAGTTTTGTTTTTTTTAACTCAACGAAAATCGTTGCTTTTAAATGAAACCTTTTCACCATCTTCATAGTTATCATCATCATCATCCCTATCCTCCTCCTCCTCGTCACCACTATTATCATTGTCATCATCACCATCACTACAACCATCTTCTTTATCACTAATATCCTCATCATTACTACCATCATCATCATCATCATCATCATCATCATGTTTTTCCATGATGTAATTCCCTTTGTATCAGTCTTATATCTTCCTTGGTGCGTGTTGGGTGGGGGGTGGGGGAAAAGCTTTAATGATGGATTCCTACTTCCCTAACAACTCACAAATATGTTTATACATTACATGTCCAAACTGGAGCAACAGTCACACCCACACCCATCTACCAATATTATTTGATACTCTTTCATTTTTTCCATTCAATTTACATTCAATTGTTCTTCTAGAATATTATTTCTTGGTCAGCAGATCATATTCAACTTAAAAACATTGCAACCATTTTGCAACCGTTTTGCAACCATTTTGCAACCATTTATGTTTCATTAGCAAACACCATCATTTTTCTTAGAATCTATCCTTTTGTCATCTACAAGTATTTAAACTGTTTTAGTTTTTTCTACTTGGTTTTTATTGTAATCCAAAACTGTGTTTATCAACCGTTTTTTGTTGTTGTTGTCCTACACCCCTCTTCAGTTTCAAAAAAAAAGAACTTGCACCCCAGCCACAAACAGACAAAGTTTGTATAAATTATCATCATCATCATCATCATCATCATCAGTGATTTAACGTCTGATTTTCCATGTTTTTCCATGGATCATACAAAATTTGTTGAAGCAGATTTTCTAAGATTGGATGCCCTTCCTGTTGCTGACCTTCATCCTGTTTCTAAGCAAGATAATATTTTTCCCATGGCCAGACATCTTTTTATGAAAGATTAAAAATGGAGGACAATACTTGCACAAGAGTTTCACAATGTTAAGATAAGGAGACACACACACACACACACACATGACCAATTGCACATATGTCCACATACACACCTCTACACATATGTATATGTAACCCCACAAACATACATACATACCCACACACATGCATCTCTGCACAGACGTGCACCCCCCCCCTCACACACACACACACACGCACACATATGATGGGCTTCTTCTTGCACTTCAGTTTCCGTCTACGAAATCTATGCACAAATCTTGATGCATAATTAGAAGACACTTTCTCAAGATGTCACTGGACGTGAACCCAAAACCATGAGGTTGGCAAACAGGGCTCTTAAACACACACACACACACCCTGCAAAAGAAGTTTCAATTAAAATTATATTGCACGTTGTCTTATTTACTTGTTACTTAACTTACGCCCTTTTTGAAGTCTCATGCTTCACCAAAATCTTCACCAAAATCTTGCTATAACCTACAAGTGAAGTTATGTGCCACACTTTGTGAAACACTGTTCTAAACTTTTACAAGAACAATTACACCAACTAATTGTATCAGGCATCAATTTGAAAACTTTGATCCCAGTACATGACTGGTATTTTATTGACCCGAAAGGACAAAAGGCAAAGTTGACCTTGGTGGAATTTGAACAGAGGCAGAAGAAATGCTGCTAAGCATTTTGTCCAATACACTAAGGATTCTGCCAATCTACCAAACCTGATGATGATAATAATAATAATAATAATAAAAACCCTTTCTGAAATATGGTGTAGAGGAGACTAGTCAATAACATCGACCCCAGTGTTAAACTGGTACTTATATTATCGACCCCGAAAGGATGAAAGGCAAAGTCGACCTTGGTGAAATTTGAACTCACTCCGTAAAACCATAAGAAATACCATTAAGTATTTTGTTTGCCATTCTAACGATTCTGCCAGCTTATTGTATTTGATAATAATAATGATAACAATAATAGTAATAATCCTTTCAATACTGGGCACAAAGGCCTGAAATTTTCAGAGATGGGAACAGTCAATTCAATCGACCCCAGTACTCAACTGGTACTTATTTTATCAACCCCGAAAGGATGAAAGGCAAAGTCGACCTTGATGGAATTTGAACTCAGAACGTAGAGACGGACTAAATGCCACTAAGCATTTTTCCCGGCGTGCTAATGATTCTGCCAGCTTGCCTCCTTAGTAATAATAACAATAATAATAATAAATGCCTTGATGCAATACCAGGCTTCTGATCTTAACTGATTGGGAGTGTTATTATGTATATGTTTTGTCTTAGTGTAAAAGATGGGCTACAGCAAATATTCTGCTCAATACCACAGATTTGCTTGTTAGTTGCTTGGCCTTAACCAGTTGAGCATGTCCCTTAGTGGCTGACAATATGTGCACCTCTGATCACGAGCAGAAGTAGTGGGGGAGTTCTTTAGGGTTTTAATAATTCACCTCTCGAAACATGGGTGTTTTGTTCATCATCCTTAAACAGCCATACTCTGAAATATGCCAATATGCACAGATAGAGAGATCAAGAAAGAAAATGCCTTCTAATTGAAGTATCAATCCCAACAGATGACAACATATATCTGAAATGGATAAACTCTCGAAATACAAAGATCTGGAAATAGAAATAACCCGAATGAGGAGCCTAAAAACAGAAACAATCCCTTTAATAATAGGTGCATTAGGTATGATTAAAAAACATACAGACAAATACATAACCAAAACACCAGGACTTGCATATATAAATAACATACAGAAAATAGCACTACTAGGCACCGCCCACATCCTACATAAAGCACTTTCAATACAGTGAAAATAACAACACCAAAACAAACCACAACAAATACCCAAGGCGCACAGAGCTGCACTCGGTAGTGCAGTGAAAGCGCGTGATAAAAATAAGACTACTGAACAATAATAATAATAACAATCTTTTACCTTTTATCTTTTATGTGTTTCAGTCACTAGACTGCAGCCATGCTGGGGCACCGCTTTGAAGAATTTTAGTCGAACTTATCAACCACATTGCTTATTTCTATTTTTAAGCCTGGTACTTATTCTATCGGTCTCCGTTGCTGAACTGCTACATTACAAGAGACGTAAGCACATCAATACCAATTGTCAAATGGTGGTGAGGAACAGACACAGACACATAGACACACATAGACACACACACAAACACAAACATAAGACAGGCTTCTTTCAGTTTCTGTCTACCAAATCCACTCACAAGGCTTTGATAAGCCCAAAACTATAGTAGAAGACACTCACCCAAAGTGCCATGCAGTGGGACTGAACCCAGAACCATGTGGTTGGGAAACAAACTTCTTACCACTTATGCCTATAATAATAGTACCAGGCAGTGGCTAAGCGTTATCATATACATGTTTTATCTTGGTGTAACAGATGGGCTACAGCAAATATTCTGCCCAGTACCACAGATTTGCTTGTCAGTTGCTTGACCTTAACCAGTTGAGCATGTCCCTTGGTGGCTGACGCTATGAACATATCTTATCACAAGCAGGCGTAGTGGGAGAGCATCATAGCTAGGTGTTGAGAGGAATTCGTTGGGTTTTGGATAAGTTACCTCTGGAAACATGGATGTTTCGCTCATCATCCTCAAACAAATCTTATTCAGGCATCTTTTGAGCAGAATGGGCTACTCAACCTGAAGAAAATTCTAACTGGGCCCCACCTGCAAGGTCATGTGCTGTCTATCTTGATATGAGATCACCATGTCGCACACATATGGTTGTGATGCATGTACCTGTGTACCCTTATCAGTCGGGTAGTCATGATGAGTATATTGGACTTCATATATTTGTACCCCAGTGTCACGTTGATGGCATGCGTTGCTCTCTCACTCAATAATAATAATAATGGTTTCTAATTTGGGCCCAAGGCCAGCAGTTTTGAGGAAAAGGAGATAGTCAATTATCATCATCCAAGTGTTTGACTTTTGTTTCTTAACCCTGGAGGGAGAAGAAGCAAAGTTTACCTTTGCAAGATTGGAACTCAGAACATAAAGAGCCAAAACAAACTCTATAAGGAATTTTTTTCCAACATTCCAATGCATTTCTGCTAATCTACTGCCCTCATTAATTAGAATTCTAACAGAGGCACAAGGCAAGAAATTTGGAGGAGGGATGAGTTGATTAAATCAAAGCAAGTACTTGACTGGTACTTCACATTATTGACAACCAGAAGAATGAAATAATAATTGCTTCTAACATAAATTTGGTGGGGTGGGGAACAGTGAATTACATTGGCCCTAGTACTTGACTGGTACTTTATTGCCACCTACCCACCCCAAAAAAGAGAAAAATTAAAGTTAACCTCAGTAGGATTTAAACACAAAATGTAAACAGCCAGAAAAAATGCTTGCCAGTTTCCAGTCAAACCGTCTAACCCATGCCAGTATGGAAAACAGATGCTAAATGAGGATGATGATGATGATCACACACACACACACACACACACACACACAAATATCAATAAATGAATTGATATAAATGCAACAAATAAAAGGGCAATCCACCCACAGAAGAATGGGAAGCTATCACCAAGGTAACGTCAGATCACCACACAACTCTACCCATGAGCCTCTACCCATGGAAATTGTACATTTTATAAATGTTTTTATTTCATTTATCATGCATAAATTTAAAGTTCTTCATAACTTTGTTTCATCATAATAAAGATCTTAATTATATTTCTTTGATTTTGCCCCATAGTTAAGTTTGTTTAAAGTGTAATACTCATACTTGTTTCATTATGTTAAATATTTAATTTGACTGTGTCTTCAATTTCATTTCAGAATTACATGTAACATTCAAACACATGTCACAGCAAGCAGAATAATCCACATATAATAATTAGCAATATATATTTATTTGCTGTCAAAAGACAAAGAGAGGGTAAGTGAAAGGCAGTTGGAGAAATAAAATGAAAGTGAGTAGAAAGATCACACAGCTCTGACTGACAAATAGAGAAAGTGAGAGTGAGAGAATTAAACTGAAGAGTTAGAGTAAGAGGTTAACTTTAAGTTACTTTTTATAGATTGAGAAACAGGAACAATCTTAAATATACTGATAAATAAGGATGGAAAACAAAGAAATGTTAATGGAAGTAACAGTTTTATTTGAATATTGCGATAAAAGTACTCACGGAAAAAAGATAATTACATGAAAATTGTTGAAATTCTTTTTAAAAATAATATTGTAATATTTTTGTAAATATAGTTTGCAGATATGGCTGTGTGGTTAAGAAGTTTGTTTTTCAACCATATGGTTCCAGGTTCAGTTCCACTGCATGGCACCTTGGGCAAGTGTCTTCTACAATAGCCCCAGGCCAACTAACGCCTTGTGCGTGGATTTGGTAGACAGAAACTGAAAGAAACCCATTGCATATACGTGTGTGTGTGTGTGTGTGTGTGTGTGTGTGTGTGTGTGTGTGTGTGTGTGTGTGTTTCCTTGGTTTGATATCATGGGATATTTGTAAATGAGCATCACCATCATATAAGCAATATCATTTGTCGGCAAACTTCTATGAAATCATAACTAATCATGAGGAAATATTACCTTGCTTGGAAACAGATAAGCTTTGGTGACAGGAAGGGCATCCAGCCATAGATAAATCTGCCTTGACAAATTCCATCTCATCCAGGCAAGCATGCAAAAATAGCTATTAAAATGATGATAATGAGGAAGATGAGTACCCTCATTTTTAATTAAATTTTTCTTCCCTTCATTAAATTACTCAGTGAACCAATAAAAATTGTTATAAGTAAACAAAGATATTAATTTTAACAGCACAAGTATTTATGTGTTTATATACCATTGCAACCCATCTTCTATTTCCAGCAAGCAGCGTGCGCTATCACATTTAATGGATCTCAGACTTTTGGCTCAGAACAAAGAAGAATATTTTAACCATTAAATACAAAGTATGAAATCTTAACATGAGAAATTTATCAATGGCTTCAGCCATCATTTAAATGGATGTCCCATTCTCTATAATTAATCATCGTCATCATCATCATCATTTAATGTCCGTTTTCCATACTGGCATGGGTTGGATAGTTTGACAGGAGCTGGCAAAGCCAGGAGCTGTACCAGGTGCCATTGTCTGCTTTGGCATGGTTTCTACAGCTGGATGCCCTTCTTAATGCCAACTACTTTACTGAGTGTACTGGGTGCTTTATATGTGGCCCCAGCACCAACAGGGTTACCAAAATATATTGCAAGACAAAAAATAAATTAATAATTCATAAAACTGTGATCACCATTGATATAAAATCTACATAAGTATTATAACAAGCATAGATGCAAGAGCACAAATTGTGGAAAAAGTAACAATTATATTTACCTTAGTATTTACTCGTATTATTCTAGGTGTTTTAAGTTTAAACTCCACCAAAGGCAACTTTGCAATTCATTTCTCTGAAATGGAAGAAGTTGACTGGTGAAATAAGTACCAGTTATGTACTGAGGTCAATTCAATCAATTAATTTCCTCTTCCCTTACAAATCTGCCATCTTGTACTTAAATCTAAATGGTTATATTTGTATTCTGTTGTTTAGCCCCAGGTCAGCCCTGACTGAGTAGACCTACGGTCAAAGATGCTCCAGCCTTGAACATGTTGTTGTTAACCCTATATTAACCCTGGTTGACCAGACGACCATACAGTTACTGCTACTTTTCACAGTGGCACTGAAGTGACCTCTCCAAAGTGCAAGCTGCTTAGACTTGATGTATGGAGACCCTAGGTTGCCCAAATGCCAGAATCTACCCTTTCAGCTCGAACAACGGCATGCAAAGAAGTATGTTTGGTGCCAGTTTAGCTACATCAGTTGCCAGAGGAGTGCCAAGTTTGAACACCAGACTGCCTAAAAGGGTCAATTCTTAGATTTATTACCTCACAATGAGGTACGGCTATTTAAAAGCCTGCTTGTGAAATTAACGTGCAAGTGGCTGAGCACGCCACAGACACACATAGCCTTAACGTAGTTCTCTGACGAAGAGTGTGAAAAGGCTGGCCCTTTGAAATACAGGTACTACTCATTTTTGCCAGCTGAATGGACGAAGCAATATGAAATAAAGTGTCTTGCTCAAGGACACAATACACTGCCAGGAATAGAACTCACAACCTTACAATCATGAGCTGAATACCCTAGCCATGTACCTTCTCCCACAAGATATCAAGCATTAGGCTTGAACTTGGAGCCACATGGTTATGAAGCTATTGTATCTACCACACAGCCATGCCAGTACCCGCAAGCTGCATTACTAGAAATATAGGAGGTAATTTTTTGTAAGGTGTGCCTCTCAGAAAATCTCACAGGCCCCAGTTTGCCAATGGCTATTCTAAGACATCACTCAACTTGTTAGAAAGAGCAGTCAAATCTGGCTCAAATTTCACACTAATTGTCTTAAAAAGACAGGATGGCCATAGCTAGAATGGTTTTTGACCACAGGTCTGTTGGATCTGAGTTGACTGAGGGTGATAAGCTAACATTCTGCCAAAGCCGTCTTTGCCTTTCTTCCTTTCTGGGTCAATAAAATAAGGTGTGGGGAAGGGGATAGGTTCTAGTTAATCGACAAAATCCTCTTCATAATTTCCTGGCCTTGTGCCTAAGCAAGAAATTCATTGTTAGTTAACAAAGAATTAATTACCACCTTACATAAACCTAAAATAAAGTCACAATGTATTATCTCGCAATATACTATCTCTCTATGTCATACCTTTCAAACATGTATATTGGTTAATTAGATTAAAATTTATTTGTGAAATACAGTTGTTTTGAATTTGCAGCAGAAAGTGGTCCTACATATGTGGAGGTGAGTGGGTGGGGCCGGGCACTAGGCATGCAGCTTGGATGCCAAGGGAGTGGCACTAGTCATGCAGCTTGGATGCCAAGGGAGTGGCACTAGTCATGCAGCTTGGGTGCCAAGGGTGTGGCACTAGTCATGCAGCTTGGATGCCAAGGGGTGACACTAGTCATGCAGCTTGGGTGCCAAGGGGGCGGCACGAGTCATGCAGCTTGGGTGCCAAGGGGGCAGCAACCCGAAAAAGTTTGGAAACCACCGCTAAAGCGTAAGGGTCCCGAGCCACCGACCAGTGACTACATGATGCAATATGTCCCACATTTTTTTAAAAGATATCTGAGGAATTTAGCTGCTGTTTTTAGCATGCCAAGCAACCATATAAAAGATACCTTTTCTGGTTTGTTATGATAGCCTCATAGTACACCAAGATCATTCAGTACTGGGCCACACAGAAAGAATAAATTTTAAAATATTATTTCTATTTTATTGAGTATCACAGTCAGGAACGTGTCTTTGCATTATGTACGTAATAATTAAATTATATATCGTGCACTTTATTGTGGTTTTGTTATGCATCTAATCTCTTGGTCTGCGGAAAGAATTGTCTGTGATGCAAAGAAACTTTTTGGCAACTGCTGCTATAGAGAAGAAGAAGAAGAAGAAGAAGAAGAAGAAAAAGAACAAGAAGAAAAAGAACAAGAAGAAGAAGAAAAAGAAGAAAATGAAGAAGAAAAAGAAGAAGAAGAACAAGAACAAGAAAAAGAACAAGAAGAAAAAGAACAAGAAGAAGAAGAAGAAGAAGAAGAAAAAGAAGAAAATGAAGAAGAAAAAGAAGAAGAAGAAGAAAAAGAAGAAGAAGGAGGAGGAGAAGAAGAAGAAAAAGAAAAAGAAGAAAAAGAAAAAGAAGAAGAAGAAAAAGAAGAAGAAAAAGAAGAAAATGAAGAAGAAAAAGAAGAAAAAGAAAGAAAGACATATATTCAAATGAGATGAGAGAGAGAGAGAGAGAGAGAGGCGGAATCTGTGAAGGATAGACTTGGTTAATTAAATGGGACAAATACTTTGTTGAACATTCGTATGAGAAAGGAGGGGGTAAATTAGTGTGTGTGTGTGTGTGCGCACACGCGTGTGTGTATGTATGTGTGTGTGCATGTGTGTGTGTGCTCGTGCATGCATGTGTGTGTATATGTGTATGTGTGTGTGCATGTGCATGTGTGTGCGCATGCATGTGTGTGTATGTGTGTGCGCGTGTCTGTGTGTGTGTGTAAGTAATACCAGCCAACCTAACCATACAACCAATCATGTTGAATAACCAGCCAGTCTGCCATAGTAGTGGTGGTAGTGGTGGTGGTGGTGGTGGTGGTGGTCATGGTTCAGGTAGTTGTTGTTGTTATTGTTGCTTAGCACCAAGTCAATTCTGATCAAACAGACCTATGATGGAACAGTGACCTTCCAACAGCAACCATCATGTTTTTTTTGTGTAAGTGAAGGGAACCAAGGGCAACACGATCCAACATACCCTTTTCGTTCTTTTTTAAAGAAGATTTCGCTGCTATTTCTAGCAAATCAAGTGTCCTAACAGAACCTCCAGAGAATAGGGGTTGCATCAATACTTGTTGTTGTTGTTGATTAGCCCAAGGCTAACCCTTTTTTTTAATTTTTCTTATTTTTTTACTAGCTTACTCACAAGAAGAAATTCAGAACCTTTGGCCCTTTTTAGGGTTTCAAAGACCGGTGAGGGGAGAGAAGGAAGTTAGACTCAGATCATAGTCTTGGCCCAAATGAATGCATGCAAGAGTGGACCCTGCTAAAGGTACCCAAAGACCATGTTGTGGTTTTAAAGTGGGCAATGGATTATGTCCAACCCATGCCAGCCTGGAAAACAGACGTTAAAGGATAATGATGGTGAGCTGACCTATGGTCAAAGGGGTTTCAGGCTATGGCCATCCCATTGTTTTTAAGGTATGGTGCAACAAGGACAACATTATTTAATGTGTCCTTAAGGCGGCGAGCTGGCAGAGTCGTTAGCATGTCGGGCAAAATGCTTAGCGGCATTTAGTCCGTCTCTACGTTCTGAGTTCGAATTCCGCCGGGGTCG
>JAOPUL010003101.1:3451530-3472234 GCA_027564515.1 Octopus rubescens | reverse complement strand
TGTGTATATAGGTGTGTGAATATATATATGTATGTGTTTGTGTATGTGTATATATTATATATCTATATGTGTATGTGTATCTGTGTGTGTGTATATATATGTATATATGTGTGCATGTGGGTGTATGTGTGTGCGTATATATGTATGTATGTATGTATGTATGTATGTATGTATATATGTGTATATATATATGTATATATATGTGTATATATATATGTGTATATATATGTGTATATATATATATATATGTATATATATATGTGTATATATATATGTGTATGTATATATGTATTTATATATGTATGTGTATGTATATATATATTTATATATGTATATATATATATGTATATATATAAATAGCGGAATTCTGCTTTAAGCACCCCATAAAACCCCTCGACATTATTGCTATGAATTTTCGCAAAATGTGTGTGCATATATATATATATTATATATATATATATATATTAAATGTAAATTAGATGCCATAATGGCATAACAGGTGCAATTAAATTCAAAAAGAATACTATATAGTAGCCACAATTATATGTGTGTGTGTACGTATTCTGACGTCATAATTTACAAACTTTCGAGAGCACCTGAAATAATTGTGGTTTATATATACATATGCGCACACATACATAAATATACTTGTATGTCAATGGTGAGCTTGTGTGCGTTGTGATTTATTGATGTAATTTAAGTGTATAAATCTCATTTCAGTATCGATGTGTAGTGTATATTGAATCATACATTGCGTCTTTCCATCGCTAGTAGGTTAAGGTCGATTGCAACCTTTCATTTGTATTTGAGTATCTGTATTTTATGTAAGAGTTTATACATATTGTATAGCCTGTATACAGGTTTCTTGTGACACTTGTATAATGTATATTACAGCAATAGACATCCTCTTGTGTGTTATATACACTTTTTTGTATTGAATTAGCTATTGTATGTATGCATATATACCCTGTGCTAGCCAATTGCTTTTGTATAGGGAAGTGTTTCTAACTTAAAAGGTGTCTTGTTTTTGAATGAACATGTGTGTGTGTGTGAATATATATATATATATACACACACATGTATGTATATATATACATATATATATACACATATGTATATATATACACACACATGTATATATATATATATACACATGTATGTATATATACACACATTCACTTTTGTGTGTATGTATATTCATATAGACGCATGTATATATATATACACACACACATACACACTTATGGTGTGATGTTTATATATTGTATTACCATTGTACACATTTTGTTGATATTCTATTAACCCACGTGGTTACTTGTTTGTTTTATTATTTTTTATATTAAATAAAAACATTTTAATTGAAGAATATTGTCTTTTAGTTTCTTTTTACATTGTTATTGTGTTTCTTTTTACATTGTTATTGTTACATGATTATTGTATTTCATAGTTCACAATTTTGTCTTCATTTTTTTTCTTCTTCCTGAAATGTATGTGTAGAATTACTGGATCTAGATTTCTGAAGTACATTTTAATTTTATCCCCACATATGAGAACAGCAAGGACTTGTGATAGGCCGCATATTACGTATATTACATTATCTACATAGTAATTGCTGATTATACGAATAATACTTCCCTTTAATACATTCCTAGTGATTTTTTTTATAGGAATAGTCTGATGTTTTGATCTACACATAAACATGCACACAACCAGTTGTGGATATGGTCTAAAACTATATTTGTGTTGGCAGTTTATGTGAAGATGGTCTAAAACCTATTCTCATGTTTACTTCCGGGTCCATACCTTCAGGCTAATTTAGCAATTACCACCCACTGGTTGCATCGCCTTTGGTCTAAAATGGGTTTGCTGATTCCATTGTTAAGACTTTTGTTGTTTTCACACTTGTAAAGTATTAAAAATTTATTAATTGGGGACCATTTCATGATTCCATCTTCAGTGAGTTTATGTACCATAAACAATATACTACACCCAAAATATGTTCATCTTAGATGATTTATTAAATTTAGTCTCATCCTATTTGTTTTGCCATTGATTCATATCTACCTAACGGATACACATCCTCAAGATACCAAAAGTAGATTTATATTATGTTGGATGGCTATTACTGGCTCCTTGGCCAGTGGCATCAATCAACAAGTTGGATTTTTGCCTGTGTTTAATGGAGAATGTACAAGAATTGCTTCTTGCTCTATATTGATGGCAAGTAGCAATAGATTGTATGTGCTAGACAGCCAACTAATGAAACCATCATTATACACTACGTGCGCTTATGCATGTATTACTATTACTACTAGACTGAAAGCAAATACCACGTCACCGTCATAGCTAGGCAGAGGGCTCCCCTGTTCAAATATACTAACTTCTATCCCATAATTCCTTGGCTATTATCGTCGGACTGCTCGGCTGAAAGACAAGACGACTGAAACACACTAATACGTATACACACACTCACCACATACACATACATACATTCTAAAGATGGCCGCCATATTTCAGCTTGCATCGACACGACGCTGCCTTACGACCGACACTTGCTGCTAAAGAAATACGCGTACTTGAGCCGAAAATTTTAATCAACATTACTTCCAGCATCACTATCTAGCCGATCGACTATCTTTTAGACCCTTTCCAGGTAAAAATTGCGAAAATCTTAACATTTTATTTGCCATTGTGCAGTGAAAACTGGAGAAAAAAATGGCTATTGTATTATAAGATTGAAATTCAGAGCCCATCTTTCTTTTTCTATCTTACCCTCTCTCTCTCTTCCTACTCCTTCTAAAAGCTTGTTGAGTGGCTGTACGACGTGGTGGTGGTAGTAGTTGCAGTAAACCGTGCGTAGGAAAGGAGAGGTGAACGTTGCGTTGCTCTCATTCTTCCCCCTCCCTCCTAAGCTAGCAGCAGTGAGAGTTCACCCCCCTTCTCCTTCAGTCAAGCCAATGGATATGACTTCCTCACTCATACTACTACTACTACTCCCCTTCCCATGAAAAATCTATTGATAACACTTTGATTTATTTATTTATTTTAAAAAAGATTGGATTAATTACGTTTATTTATATATTTTTGACATTTCAATTGAAGAAAATAATCTTGAAATAATTTCCTCATCCGATTTTCGAATATTTTGAGGATCGTTCATGGAAAAAAATTTAGTGTTTGCTGCTATGTATGCCATTGTTCCGGTCGGTAGTTGTCGGCCATGATGTCTTTGACTACTGCAGTCGTTACAGTTTTTCACGTAATAATGTCATCATCGTAATAATAGTACAATTATAGTGAACTCAACAACACCGAACGGGAGAAATACTTTAAAAAAAAAATAATAATAAAAAGGCCACAGAAGAGGTTTGTTTTTGTTTTTAGTTATAGACTTCATCCATTTTTTTAAATTTGTACTACTACTGCTACCATTATTATTACATTTACAGTTGTTACTACTACAGCCACTATTTATTGGCTTTTCTTCGCACTACCCCCAGTGCCTCCGGTCACTTTACCATTCTTTGGGAATTTCATTCATGTATTTTAGATTTGTTATATACACCGCTTCCTGTTTTTTTTTCCTCCTTTTTATTGCTGCTCCTTCCTAGAAATGCCTCAACCGTTTGCTCGGGTACGAGTATTTTGTCGTACACGTGCATTCTGAGAGCTTTTTTCTGTCCAATGTTATTTATTTTTCTTTGACTTTACAGGTGGGGGGAAAAGACCTATTTATTTAAATGGGTATTTAAAGAAAAGCACTCCAAAATTTTTTTTATTCGAGCTCAGTGGAGATGAAACTTCATTTCCACCCTCCACTTAGTTTGGCATGATGGTGCAACGTTAGAGCTCCTTATATATTGTATTTATCTATTTAATTAGGTTGGACAGCTTCATTATAATTAATTAAACTCGTATATTATTACAGCTGTTCCTTGTCTATTTACCAAGCGCTAGCTAGTCAGATGACTTTCATTCGACCTTGAGTTTACGTCTTTTACACGTGGGACGTTTTTAGTAATTTTAAATTTAATATTTTTGGTAAGCTTTATTTAAAATTTCACCCGAAGAAATAATTTGGCAAATTTAATATTTCGTCGTCGGAAAACTTAATTTAGCTTTATATAATTATGATTAAAAAAAATTTTCGTGGAATGTTCGATAGGTTTTTTTTTTTTTTTTTTGATAATGATTTAGTTAAATATTGAAGTATTTTTTTCCTAATTTATGAAACAATTTTCTTTTTATATATTATTTTGTATCTACTTTCGAGACACTCAAAGTTTATAAAAATGTATGGTGTTAGTTTTTTTTTTTTTTTTTTACTTAGTGTAGTTTGAAGTAACCTTGTGTATATTTTAAGGTATTTTGTATTTCCCGGTTATTTTATCCACGTGGTTTTGTTGATCAAAACATTGCACTATAAACACGTGTGGCTTGGTTTATTCCGCCGAATGCAATCCTAAATTAGTAAATATTGCAATTTATCGGTAATTTCTTATTTTTTAAAAATATACTGAATGAATATAACTAAATTTATATTTATTAAATCCTGAAATCCCCGAATTCTAAATTTTAAAAATAATTGGTTTGGAATAGAATTAGTTTAAAAAAAGTTCTAGTGAAATTTAATTAATTGTTAATATAAAAAAGTGCTGATTACTTATTAATGAATATTAGTTATTGAAACAATTGTTTAAGCTTAGTTTTATATTTTTGTTGAATTTAACTTAGCTGTATTTTGCATGAATTATTAAAAATTTAGTTTAGTATTTTAAAACGTAATTGTTCATATTTCATTGAATTATTAATTTACTTTCACTTTTAATAAGTATCCTGTTATGCGTCTTCATATATTTGTGAACGAAACTTATGGAGTTTTAAGAAAATATATCGGAAGAACCCCTCCCTATAAAAAAAAACGTATAATAGTAATACAAGATTCCTTGTGTTCCGGTTGAAATCCATCGAGATAATTTCCCCGTCTTCATTTAATTAAATGCAGTTATCGAGTATAAGGAAAATATTAAGAAGTATTTTTTATATAATTGTATGTTACTAGACATTTAAAAAAAAAACTGGAAACCCGGAGAATATCGTGGTGGTGGGAAAAGGAAGTAATTTTTTTAAAGTGAATATTTATGACTAAACTTAATACTAGCACCATTTCATTTAATGTTCTACCAAATCTGATCAAGGACTTGATTAGCTGTGTTTTTTTTTCTTTAAAATCGGTCATTAGTCACATCACTGACGTAATTTTGAATTTGTTTCAAAAATGCTTCTATAGCTTAGGCAATGCAGAAAAAAAAAAATAGCTCGATCCATTTGTATGCTGCTTAGTTGCTCGAAAATTATTTTGGAGATCAAAAAAGTAACTTGTAACATTTAATCGCGTTGCCACGTATCTTGGATTATAAACATAAGAGATTGCAATGTTAACACTTGAATACGAAAGTTATTACGCACTAATCGGTGGTGGGGGTATCAATTGTTCGAAAGTCCACGCGAACGACAGTATAAAAAGATGCACGACAGAAAACGTTTTAAAATGAAATTAATGTGTTACACAGTCATATCCCTATTCAGAGAGTTTACATTGAATAATGCAAAACTTTTATTTCAAGAACACGTTAAAGCTGCTTGTTGACGTAGGATCGGCCGGCCATATGTGTATTTCTGAGGAATAGGCAAGCTCAAGTTTTCTGTACTGCAGTGCAGAAATGTATAGCATGCTGTATACAGAATGAAAGAAAATGTGAAAACCCCCTTAGTTGTATGAATAACAAAATAGAAAGACCGTGTGGTAATTGTTAGCAACTCGAGGTTAGGTTACGTTAAGGTGAACTACTGGCCACAATTGTGTCTCTATCTCTGTAAGAAACCAAAATCTGTGTTATATTATGAAACGGTTGTGTATGGTTTGGTTGGAAACCCATTGAGGAATTTTGCACTTGTACTTTGGTACCGAATTGTTTTAATGTTTACAATAGCTGGTATTGTGAAATTGTCTTGCAGAGTTGTTTTATACAGCACATTTATTTATCCTACTCTAGAAATAGTACTTCGACAATGATGTGAACATGTACATATCTGCAGTGAGGCACCTCAGCTTCCGGTTTGAGTCAGATGGAATATAATAACACTTAATCATACAGTAAAAAACAACATGGTTTATGAACTGGAAGGAAGTCCAGCAGATGTTTTCTGTGACTGCTAGGTCACATTGATTTTACGTCAAACCAGGAAACGTTGCTGATTTATTTAAAGGAATGAGATTTGTCAAATATGTTATCCTCATAACCAGGAAATGTTCAAATAGGTTAAACCAATTTTATGTGTGTGTTAAAACGTAAATTGAAAAGACGTCATTTGTATAGAAAATTAACATGTACCGAACCTGTAATTTGGTAGACAGGTTTGTTTTGTTTTCAGTGAAACCAGCCGATCACAAGTAACGGTGGTTTATACAGATAGTGAAAGTACCAAGCTGCCCTAGATTCGACTTGTTATTTCTGTCACAGCCATCCCCCCTCTTTTTAATAGTAAATATTTAAGCTATAAACCTGTTTTAGCTTTTGTGGTGCATTTAGAATTGTTGCTGATGTAAAACCTTTCTTAAAGGTACATGTCACCGACATCATCGCTTAACGTCCACTTTTTTCACACTTGCATGGGTCAGACGGAATTTGTTGAGGCAGATTTTATATGGCTGGACATACTTCCTGTTTCCAAGCACTAGACATGTTTCCACAATATTGGAAAGGAATGCCATTCGTTTACAATTATCATACGATGTCAAGACAAGCATACATAGGATGGGATTCTTGCACCTTCAGATGGAAAATAGGAGCCTGTAGTTATGTGTGTTAGTGCTTATCTTTATACCAGTGTAAGAACTGGTGTTTATGTTGTGTGCCTTTGTTTTGAAGCTTAACACTTTCGTAAATAGAGATCCATAATAAAATAAGTGCTAAAGTGAAATGGGTTGGTCGATATGATTGACTAAAACCTTTGAAAGTGAAGCCCCAGCATGGCTGCAGTCTAATGACTGAAACCAGTAAAAGAAAAGAATGTACGTGACCAAAACATTGATATAAGCAGCAATGTTTAAAAACAGGATACTAACGTGGGTGTTCTTTCTGTTCAAAGACCTACATTGATCTGCCATTCAGGTTGTAGGAAGAGCAGAGTATAGAGTTGTGGGTGTTTGCCAAATTTTAGTTATTCTATAAATTCTAATTGATAATCTCAAGGGTACATTAAAGTACTCAGGAAACATTTTATGAAAAAACATTAGTCAAAAGTTAATTTCCTGGGCAACACAATTATTTTTAGCTAGTCTAGCTTTAAGTGTGTTTCAGCTAGTCACCTTGGAAAAGTTGATTTTCTGGTTATAACTTGCCAAGCTGATTTATAATGGTATCATCACCAGACACGTTTTAAAATACTCAAATGTGGTTGGGATTTAGTGACATACCAATTCATTGATTCTAACTTAAACACAAAATATTCTTTCTATGTGATCTAAAAGCACTTAAAATAGCCCATTGTTTTTGTATTCTAGAGCTTGACAACTCAGAATTCTCTGATTTTTTACTCAGCAGTAAAAATAGTTTTTAGGTTAATTGTTTTTTAGACAACTGACAATTCAAATTATTGTAGAGTAAGAATTTCAATAGTGGAAGTATGGAAAAAGAGACGTAGAAATTCTTTCGTATTATCCCTTTTAATGAGGTCTATTTTTTGGGAGTGTGGTATGTT
Source organism: Octopus rubescens (assembly GCA_027564515.1). Classification (NCBI taxonomy): domain Eukaryota; kingdom Metazoa; phylum Mollusca; class Cephalopoda; order Octopoda; family Octopodidae; genus Octopus; species Octopus rubescens. The sequence goes on along the minus strand of JAOPUL010003101.1, from coordinate 3,464,470 downwards.
GGTTTTAATATAAGGCATTACAAATAGATGTCTAAAAAGGTGCATGCGTGGTAAGAAGTTTGTTTCCCAACCACATGGTTCCAGGTTCAGTCCCATTGTGTGGCACCTTGGGGAAGTGTCTCCACTATAGCCCTAGGCTGACCAAAGCCTTGTGAGTGGATTTGGATGATAGAAAGTGAATGAAGCTTATCTATATATCATCATCCGTATTTAACATCCTTCTTTTCAAGTTGACATGGATTGGACAGTTTGTCAGGAAATTGACGAGTGGCAGGGCCATATTGAGCTCTGATGTCGTCTTTGGTATGGTTTCTACAGCTATATACCCATCCTAATGCCGTGTGTGCGTGTGCGTCTTTCACTACCATTGATTTGTTTACATTCCTTATAACTTAGCAGTTCGGCAAAAGGACCCGATAGAATAAGTACTGGAGTTGATTTGATTCATTTGACTAAATACAAAATATACCTTTCAAGGTGGTGCCTCCAGCAAGGCCACAGTCCCCATGAGTAAAAGATAAAAGACGACATCACTCTTCTCCAATCAGTGCGCAATTCACTTGTCAGAGCCCCACAGCTGGGTGGGATTTTTTGGTCTACTGTACCATCGGATCATGGCATCTTGACACAGATTACCAGTTGATCCCAGCACTTGATTGGTACTTTAGCTTATCTACCATGAACATCATCATTTAACGTCTCTTTTTCCTTGCTGGCATGGGTTGGACGATATGATGTGATTTGGATTCAGAATGTAAAGATCCAGGACAAATACTGCAAGTCTCACTGCCGTGGTCTCTGGTTCAGTCCCACTGCGTAACACCATGGGCAAATGTTTTCTACTCTAGCTCCAGGACAACCAAATCCTTGTGAGTGGATTTGGTAGATGGAAACTGAAAGAAACCTGTTCTATATATGTGTGATTGTGTATGTTAGTGTCTCCCTTGTCTGATGAGTCCCACTGTTAATTATACTTGTACCAAGTTATAACTGATAGTGGTAATGGATAACCAATTGTGGAGAGAAGGATTGTATATATCAGGCATCGAGAACTTTTTGGGGGAAGCAGGCTGCATGAGGCAGGGCTCATCTTCAGGTGAACCACTACTAAGAAAATTGAAGGTAGTTTTTCATTTGGCATGCCCTTCAGAAAGTCCCATAGTCTGCCGGTTGCCCCTAACTGGTTTATACCCTGACACTGTAATTATGTTCTTTGCCTAGGCAACTCTCAAAAACTGAGGCTGATCAGAATGTTTAGTTTCTGCATGCTAGTATATATACTGGTTGAGTCTGCAATACACCATCTGTCCATGTCCATGTGTCTCACCTGTAAGCGCCAACCTTCCCTGTTATATTCTAATTACCATATCTTCTTCCACCACCAACTAGTGCTTTCTCACCCAATATGTGTCAGCTGTGGCTGTGTAGTTAAGAGGTTTGCTTCTCAACCACATGGTTTCAGGTTCAGTCCCACTGCATGGCACCTTGGGCATGTGTCTTCTACCATAGCACTGAACCCTTGAGAGAATTTGGTAGATGAAAACTGAAAGAAGCCCATCATGTGTGTGTGTTAGTGCACCAGGTTCCAGTCTGATTTGGCTTGGTTTCTACGGCTGGATGCCCTTCCTAATGCCAACCACAGTACAGTGTGTGCTGGGTTCTTTAACGTGCCACTGGACTCTTAACGCTTGTGCTTTTTACGTGTCACCACACGGACATATAGACCGGGGACAGACAGACAGAAATGCAGAGTACATAAATAGATATACATAGCCCAGTGCGCCTGGACCCTCTACGTAGGGCAATGGGGAAATTTTTATACAGTGAGGTAGAGTGGGAACTCGCATCTGAGGACATATCTTCACACTTTCCGCACATCATAGCAGCGACAATTGAGAATCGTATTTTGCAATCCCTTGGTACTTTGTATTGCTAGTATCTACATTAAAAAAAAAAAGTTTTTTTTACTCACTGACTGCTCTTGCAGATCTTGTTTGCCAAGAAGATTCCGGATTGGAAAAAAAAAAAAATGTCGGTAAAACAAGAAGAATGTGACCACCTACTTGTGTTGTTAATGTTTATTGTCTTCTGATTTGATCTATTTTGTAGTTGGAACTGTTCTGTTACATAACACAAATATATTGTGAAAGAAATTTCTACTTGATAATTTTCTCTGACAATTAGATCCAATGTATATTCATTACCATATTTCTGTTAAAATGCATTTGGTTTTGTTTCAATTAATTTTGAAAATATAAGCTACCGTTTGGAACATAAATCAACATGAAATTTTCATGGAAGTTTTTAATTTAGATTACTTTATAACAAGAAATTTGTTTCTTAGAACCAGGGGTAGTGTCGAGTGGTTTGATATCATTTAGAGATGAAAAAATAAAATAGTATAATGACTATATAATTTGGAGACTTCTTACAATTACTTGAACTATAAAGCTTACATTTGGAATAATAACTAGAGCGTTTTTTAAGAGAAGAGAAACAGTTAAATGTCAGCATTTCTTTTTGTTTCTATATCAGTGTTCATAAATTTAGATTTTTGTATACTGTCTGAGAAAATGTTTATATATATATACTTCCTGCTGCTAAACTCTCAGTTGTTAAGTAGTGGTAAGCAAGCAAGCACATTTAAATGTGCTTAGGCTCACATCGTCATTATTTGAATTTCTGCTTATGTGTCAATACTTCAGTTCCTTAAACTTACAACGGTTATGTTTTGTATAACTTGTATTCGTTTTATTTAACGAATTAAGTAGAATGTTAAATAATGAGCTATAAAAAAAATTTGTAAGGTGCTTAGCACCAATTTGTTTTTGTGTGAGCAGACTAATTACACTGGTCAACACATATTTTCTGGCACAAGGTCTATCACTGTTTTTAGCTAATTTTGGGGTGCTGAATCCAAATGTGGCATCAGATTTTGTCTATTACATCAGATTTTTTAAGATATAAAATCTTTTCGTTTTGCTAGAAACAGCTATTTAATGCAGGAAGAATTAAACATACATAGATGCAATTTTTAATAGACAATATGTTGTCCTTTAAATCTAATAAATCAAAACACAAAGTTGTGGGAGTAAATGCACATTAGCATGTAAGAATTTAGCTTGGTGATAACAAAATATGAATACAAAATCTCTTCATTGTGGTCGTTCATTCTGATCATGTTATTACTGCAAGAACTTCCTCTTTTTTGACGATCTCTTGTGCACAGCTTCTGAAACGTCTCTCATCAAGCTCCAGCCAATAATCTGCCATGATGTTTGAGTCCCATCGGCCTTGGTAGTGTTCTTCCATTACTTTTACATTTTGATGAAAGCGTTCACCTTGTTCTTCGCTAACATCACCCAGGTTCCCTGGAAACTCACCCATTTGACTGTGTAAGTGGTGCAATTTAATGCTCATTCTACATCCAAGTGCTTGCAAACTCAAGAGTAGCTCCTCCACAATCTCTTGTTAGTTGTCGGCTTTCCTGTTCCCAAGGAAATTCCACACCATGCCGGAGAAGGCATTCCAAGCTCTAGCCTCTGCCGCACTCATTGTTGTAACAAAATGTGGATCCTTGAGGAGTGTTTTTTATTGAGGTCCATCAAATATTCCTGTGTTCTTCTCGTCACTGTGACTTGGAAAGGTTGTGCATATATATCTGAAGCAATCTCCACTGTAATCAAGAGCTTTGATGAATTGCTTCATCACCCCAAGTTATTGCCGTGGGGGGAAGACAATGTTTTTCCTATCAACCAGAGGGTCACTTATAATGTTCCTGTAACCCGGGATCAAACTTTCGGGGGGGGGGGGATTCTTTTATCATCCAGTAATCCTTTGTGGCTCTACTGTGCCAGTAGCACAGGAAACAAGGGTACTTAGTGTAGCCTCCTTGCTGGCCCAGTAGAAGGTTTACCATTTTCAAATTGACGCAAATTACCCATCCATGAACATGATATTGCAACTTCTCCAGAACAGTCTTGATGTTGGCATACTCTTTCATTTTTATAGAGTATCCTATTGGGATTGAGTCATACAAATTCCCATTGTGATGTAAAACACATTTCAAGCTGCTTTTAGAGCTGTCAGTAAAAAGTCATATGCCGGCAATCCCATATTGAGAAGAAGTCCTTCAACATCATGACAATAAACAAGCTGACCATCTGAATGGAAGTACTTACACTGTTCTGCTTCTCTGTTACCATAAAAGGAGACACAAGTGCCAGGTTTCAGCAGTCTTTTGTCTTGCAGCCCGGAAGTCAACAATTCAGCAGACTGCTTTGGCAAATACAAATCTCTGACAAATATCATTCAATTCAGGCTGACTAAACAGAGAAAAATTATCACAGTCTGTATCAGATGGTATAAACTGTTCATCAGTAGTAGGTGAATTGAGGGCTTCATCATCAATCTGTAGCAGCTGAATAAATACAGGCACAGGTATTTCCTCGGAGTGTGCAACCGGTCGATGGCAGATGGGATATCTGGGTATTGCAAGTGTCTTTTGGTTTGCGTTTCGGACCCTTTTACATTAATAAGGCAGAAGTAGCAGTTATCCACATTCTTTCCTTGAGACCATGATCGCAAAATTTCAACACAGGTTTTGTCTTGGTCTCTAAGTGTTACTGTCTTGACAAAGTTATTAATGTTGCGCCTTTGAGTCTGTGGAGTGAAGTTTCCACAGATGTAACAGAAGATATCGGGGTCATTACATCACTTCCTTCTTTTTGATGTTATATCCATAACTAGATCACAGTGGTTCAGTTCACACCTGAAAAGAAGAGAAAGGGTTTTAAAACAAAACTCAGCATGAACATATTATTCAAAATTGGCATGACAATCCAGCCAAAATTCCCACAAATAGTGGTGTAAAGTTAACTTTTGGTACAATCCAGGTAAATAAAAGGTATATACTATTGGCAGAAAAATGTGATGTGATAGAGCAAATCTAAGGTCAGTTTTGGAATCAGCACCCCAAAATTAGTCTAAAACAGCTCCTAAGATTTTATGCCAGAGAATAAAATATTTGTTTTGTTGACCAGTGATCAAAGGGGTTCCAGCTGGAATCGTACAAATTTTCATTCATACTTAGTGTATCTTAGACTACATTATCTAGTATGTCCTTCCTTTTTAAGACAGTAAGATGAGATTTGAGGAGAGTTTGGTTGCTAAATTTAGCAGATGTTCCCTTCTTAGTTTGTAAATTTGTGGGTAGATAGCTATTGGTAAATTTCACTTTGTTAGTAATTGAAGTCTCATTGCAAATGTCTTAATTTCAAGAACTACAGTTGCCTAAATTGATAGAGTATTGCTTCTAACTCTGAGTTGTGACATTGAGAATGGTAAAGGTAACACTGCTCTTGAGTATGTTTAACTCTTTAGCATTCAGATGACTGTCAAATATGATGCTTATTTATTCATGTTGTTTTGAATTAATCCGGCATTATCTAATAGCTTCAAGATTTCAAAAGGACGGATTGCTTATTTTTAGAATGACATTGTAGTGTAGGTGTGAGAGGCCAGTTTAAATACTAAAGGGTTAAAATTGTAATTGATGTGAAGAGGAATCTCTCTATCAAGCAGGTGCCTATTCTCATGAAGTGGCAAGAAAAGTATTTGCCATTTCTATGAAATTCTTATATATGATATCAAACAAATGGCACGTTAAAAACACCCAGTACACACTGTAAAGCGGTTGACATTAGGAAGGGCATCCAGTCGTGCAAACCAAGCCAAATCAGACTGGAACCTGGTGCAGCTCTCCGGCTTGCCAACTCCAGTCAAGCCATCCAACCCAAGCAAGCAAGGAAAACAGACATTAAAGGATGATGATGATGGTTACAGAATCACTGTTTGAACCTCAATCAGTGAGTATATTAACCACTCAGCTACTATATATATCTTGATTGGCTAATGTAAACATTTTCTTTGCAATTGGTGCTTGGAATAGATTCCCCCCCCCCCTGCTATTAAATAATTCACTTAGTTGTCATCATTGTTGTTGTCTTAACTTCAACTTTTCCATGCTCCTCTACAACAAGAAACCTGTTCTGTTCTGGCCCCATCTTTCATACGTTAACCTTTCATCTCCTAGCATAAAGCTATGTTCCTCTACTGTAACCATACTCATTTGAAGGGGATCTTAGTTTTGTGAAAATGAACACTCCACATAGTGGTTGGTGTTAGGAAGAGCAACCATGTTAAAACAGACATTGGAACAAAACACAGTGCTCAGACATGTTGGGTCCTGTCGAACTGTCCAGCCCTTAATAGCATGGAAGAGGGATATTAAAATATGGTGGTGATGATATATATATAGTGTGTTTTTCTATGTGTATATGATAAGGTTTTTTTTCAGTTTCCATGTACCAAGTGCACTCACAAGGCTTTAGTTGGCCCATGGTATCACACAGTGGGACCGAACCTGAAACCACATGGTTTGGAAGTGAACTTCTTAACCACATAGCCATACCTGCATCTGTAGTATCAGGAAATACTAACTCAAATGAAATAGTTATTGTACAGGCAGGACTAAACAAATAGACTTGAGGCAATGTCTGTGTAAACAGTTGTAATTTGTTTCAAAGAGAACCAGTGGCTGTAACTTCTCAGGTGTCAGGATTACTGACTGAAAGGTCACGTGGTTACAATCTTGCTATAGCCTTAGTGTTGTAACCTTTTCTTTTCATGCATGACATATTACTCTTCCTGCTGCATTCCATTGAGCAGAAAATTTGTACAATTCTCCTTTCATGGATGAGTGAATTATGGCTGTAAAGATATATACTAAGCTGTAAAACAAAAGGAAAACATTAAGTATAAAGGTTCTTATGAAAATATCCAAATTTGCAAATACAAAAACTACAAATCTCAAATGTCATTACAAATCTTGTCTCTATAAAAACAAGTACAAACCTTGTTATATGATTCAATGAATGATATTCTGGAAGGTCAGCATTTGTCAAAGTGTTAAAGGTCAAATTAGTAAACCCTTTAAGCATTCAGATTATTCTATCTAATGTAATGCTTATTTATTCACGTTGTTTGGAATTACTAATGCATTATCTTTTTGCATTGACAGTTTGATGATGTGATTGTTTGTTTTTTAGTATGACATCGTAGGGTAGGTGTGAGAAGCTGAATATGGCTGGTTTGAACATAAAACGGGTATAATATTTGAGCCGAATCTGACTGGATTAAATGCTTAAAGGTTAAAACTCTTATACCAGCATAGAAAAATCAATTGGCTGCAATTGAATAAGATGACAACTTCTTGGACCAGAAATGAAACCAGTTCTTTTGAAAAATTCATTATCTCTGCACATTTAGGACATCTGTGAGTCTGGTCCTCCAACTTTACATAAATAGTCAGGCCTCCAGGCTTTCAGATGATTGTGTATAGTAGTAATCCCCTTAGACAGTACTCCCCAAATTTTCTTTGCATCACAGACTGGTTTCATGCAAGACAATTTCCCCATGGACTGGGGGATGACGTGCATAACAAAACACAATAAAGTGCATAATATGTAATTTAATTATTACATATATAATACAAATGTAATTGTGACATTGTATATTATATACTTTATTTCTACAATTGTTACATTGTAATATACAGAGAGCTGCAAAAGTAGGTATACAGTAAGGATTATACTAGTATTATATTAGGGATGCTAGGATTCATTTAATTCTTTAAAATCATTATTACTATTTTTAATATTTCTATTTTCACATGCCAGAGTGTGCATGGGTGTTCACACTCGACTAGTGGAGTGTGTAAATGCTGGGGGCAAACAGTTTGAACATTTGAGGGATTAATAAGTTTATTGATATGTTTGTATAATCAATATTAAAAATAGTAATAATGATTTTAATGAATCCTAGCACCCCTATTATAATACTAGTATAATCCTTATTGTATACCTATTTTTGCAGCCCTCTGTATATAATACAACTCAAAATATAAAATTTATTGTTTCTGTGTGACCTGGTACCAAATGAGTCATGGCCCAGCGGCCCCTGCCATAATGGATCTCCTCATGAATACTTGTAATGATTTTCTTCTTGGATATTTCTTTCAGAACAATAGTGTCACCTTTGCAAAGGCTACCATTTCCCAGAATTAATCTATGTTTAACATGCTTATAGGGGTTTTCAGCTTTGGAGCAGTTACTCATTTTTATCTAGAAATGAATTTGCTCAGTATCAAATCACATAATATTTCTGAAATTAGTTAGCCATGATATAACACATCAGTTATTATGTAGCATATCTATTTATTATCTCTATATCCAAACTGATATCTCTCTGTTGTGATCTAAAATATAATTGCCGTATATTGAATAACTTATCTCAATATCCTTGAAGACAACCCTTAGAAGTTCTTTGTGTGGGTTAAAAATGAATTCAAGAGGTCTATAGTTGGATCTAAGTTGGAATTTTCTGGCAAGGAAAAAATGATGGGCAGTGTTGATGGTGCACACATCTGCTAAAGTCTGTCATTCCATATTTAAATAATTGAATTCAGCGGGTAATAACCTCATTCATAAATAGAGCAATGAATGGTTATTCTGTGATATAATTCCTGCTATAGAATGCTCATTAGCATCAGTTATCATTGTGGTGTTTTTGTTGGTATCAAATATCCTCACAAGATGTTCAACAAGTGCACTTTTTAAATACTTTTAAAGCCTTTTGCTGAACATATTTGTTGAATAAATTCATTGCTATGTTCAAAAGTGATCTTTTACATTCAGAAGTCTCAATCAACTGACAGGCTGAACTTCTTATAGAACTAATAACCACTTACCTACATTAAAAAAACCCCATGTACCAATATTAACATAACTTGCTTGCTTACTTGCTTACTTATGACAGACTATCAAAGATGATGACAGCATCGATCCAAGACATTCATCCTCCTCCCCCTCCAGCACATTGTTTCTCATGAGAGCAGACGTGGCTCACAAGACCAATATGAGATAGACAGATCCCGTGACACTGAGAGCACTGAAAGTGACCCCGAACAACAGTCGTAGGGGGTTGGTGATGACGTCTCCTCCTCTCTTCATGCAGTCTCCGGCGTTCGGTTTCAAAGTGCACTACTCTAGCATCACACACAGACCTCCATGCCTTCCGATAAACAGCCAGGGGCACCAGCTGATTGGGAGGGACACCGTATAAAATGAGAGACCGTTTGAGATAATCATGAAAATGAAGTTTTAGATGTCCATCTTTGGGGAGCTGGTTACCCTGCATCCGAATCCCATGGTCAACCTAGCAGAGAAGACGACAAAGGAAGCAGACTTTAACATAACAATGAACTATTTATTTATGATATTCACAATGTCCAACACTGAATATTCAACATTCAAAGTAATCGTTTGACACCTTGCTGTAACACTAATATCTTTCCTTTGATATCATTGGTTGAAGATTCATAAGACACGTCTCTATATCCTTTCGGGTTCAGTCTGTTTCTCTGCTGTGTTAAACTGCATTTGCATGGTTAAAATTAGCTTCAACTGTGCATGAACTTGGGGAATATAAGTAAAAATGCCTCAACTGCTGCAGTAATCTTGGGGTATTTTGTAGCAACTCCAGTACCCACTGAAGGTTTTACTTTTGAGTAATGATTCAAATTTGTGATCCACACACGAACACCAATGAGTTCATCTAGTGAGGTTCAGTGACCACATTCTCTGTTTCAAAACCAAATGATGTAATAATCCAATCAGATATGTGTATTTTCACCTGCTACCTGAAACACACTTTAAAGCCTTTCCTTAAATTTTCAGGCTGTTTTATGTTGATCTCCATGTCGTGATCTGAAATGTTTTCAGCATCTCCTTCCAATTGCTTTAAGATTAAATCTTTACGTGTTAATGTGGATTTAAATAAGCCTAATTTGATTTGGAAGCCCGTTAGGATTCTTTTATCTGTTTCAGTCATTAGACTGTGGCCATGTTGGGAAACTGCCTTGAAGAACTTTTAAGTCAAACAAATCAACTCCAGTACTTAATTTTTCAAGTCTGGTACTTATACTATCAGTGTCTTTTGCTGAACCGTTAAGTTATGGGGATGTAAACACACCAACACTGGTTGTCAAACGGTAGTGGTGTGCAAACACAGACACACACACATATATATGACGGGCTTCTTACAGTTTCCATCTAACATCCACTCACAAGGCTTTGGTCAGCCCGAGGCTATAGTAGGAGACTCTTGCCCAAGGTGCCACGCAATGGGACTGAACCCGGAACCATGTAGTTGGGAAGCAAACTTCTTACCACACAGCCATGCCTGTTCAAGTTTGGTTAATTGTAACATATTTACTATGTAGAGGTTTCTGTACTTCATTGAATATTTATATAGCTCTGGCATTAAATAGATGCTTCTTATACTGTTTCAACTCATCACATAGTGTTAGTTCTACATTAGCAAGAAATTCCACAGTTGAATTATACAGGTTTACAGGATTTTGCAAGCTGTCATCTCTTGACAAACACCTTACCTCTCTCTCTGTGCAAAAGTGATTGATTAAAAATTATATTTTTTTCACATATTACACACACACACAGTTGTGAAGATATACTTTATTTTATTGCTTGAGCTTGTATACAATTTTAAGGCACCATGCAGTTCAACACTTGTGTACAAAATGATACAAATTGTAATACCCAATGCACAGTACATTGAGTATAGCAGAAAATCCTCTAATGGTCAGCTAATGCTGTTGCACTGTCTGTAGCCACTGTTGTAGTATTCATCATCATCATCATCATTTATCATTTAGCGTCTGTTTTCCATGCTGGCATGGGTTAGATGGTTTGACTGGAAACTGGCAAGCCGGGGAGCTGCGCCAGACTCCAGTCTATTTGTGGCCTGGTTTCTACGGCTGGATGTCCTTCCTAACACCAACCACTCCAAAGAGTGTACCAAGTGCCTTTAATGTGTCACCGGCACATATATATATATACATACATATACAACAGGCTTCTTTCAGTTTCCGTCTACCAAATCCACTCACAAGGCTTTGGTCGGCCCGGAGCTATAGTAGAAGACACTTGGCCAAGGTGCCACGCAGTGGGACTGAACCCGGAACCATGTGAAGCAAGCTTCTTACCACACAGCCACGCCCGTGCCTATGAAAATTTGTTGAAAATTTCATTAAAAAATACCCATTTTTTAGAAAGTTATGAGGAAACAAAGTCAGCCAGGTGGGCACACTTGTGTAATTATATCGGTGTCTCTACGTGGCAGAAATAACAGCTAAACCTCCTTAAATAGAAATAACAGCCTAAATAATCTCCCTAAAATGACACCCTGTTGTCTTAAATAAGGAAGGACCCATGAAATTTCGTGTTTTCAACAACTTTAAAATATTGCTCCAGCGTGGGGGTTTCTAGGTGGTCGCTTAACGTTGTAGACATATTAGCTAAACCTCCTTCAAACCACACGTTGCTGTCTTTAAAAAACGAAGGACACATAACATTTCCTGTTTTCAATAATTTTAGAATATTGTAGTAGAAATAGCAGCCAAATCTCCCTCGATTTATGCCTTAACCGTCATAAGAAAATCAGGAGGGGTGGCCTCGATTGGAACGCCTTTGATCATAAAGTTTGTTTAACCAGGACCGACCCGGGACAACACAATGACAGGTAACTGTATATGTTACAGTAGTAGTAGTAGTAGTATTAGTAGTGGTGGTGGTGGTGGTGGTGGGTAATAGCGGTGTTAGTAGTAGTAGTAGTAGTGGTGGTGGTGGTGGTGGTTAATAGCGGTGTTAGTAGTAGTAGTAGTAGTAGTAGTGGTGATGATGGTGGTGGTAGTAGCAGTCCACTACCACAACCTCCACCATCACCACCGTAACCTCCGCCTCCGCCATCAACACCACAACCCCCCATCACCACCATGACCACCACAACTGTTGCTGCACGACAGGTATATGTGGGAAAAAAAATGTTCGCCTCTCTTTATCAAGTCACACAACGCCGCTACCCTCACCGCACCTTAAAATGAACTTCCAAAAACTATTATTGTTGTTCATTTCTTTTTTCTGCTCACCTGTATAATCAATCTGTTTGCCTGGCTGTCTGTATGCCTACCTGTTTCTATGTACCTTGATATTTATTTATTTATTTATTTATTGATATATTTTACCTGCTCAAAATGGCGGCCGACTGTTTCAAATGTCCAAACTACCAACGCGAAGAAGCAACAGCCTGGATTGACCAGCCATTAACTTTTCACTAATTATCGTTATTTCTTTTTTTAATTAATTAATTAATACTCACACCCACCGTCGTCCGTCACCATCACCATCATCGTCGTCGTAATATCGGTAGAAGAAGAAGAGGAAGTGAAAAAATAAAAACAACGAAGTCCTATGGTTGTTGGCGACACACACTGGAGAAGCAATTACCCACCACCGACAAGGAGCAGTCTTTTACCTTAGATTGTGTTCAGGAAAGTTAGTTGACTTGGTTTTTGGATTTGGTTTGCAAGAGTCTTGGTGTGAATTCGTGTGTTGGAACAAATTTCGTTGTGTCTTGGGACAGTCATTATTAAACTAATAATATTATTAGCCTCACGACTCTCCCAAGACACAACAAAGTTAGTTGAATTATCTCTCTATCTATCTATCTATCTATCTATCTATCTATCTATCTATCTGTCTACCTATCTATATATCTATCTACCTACCTACCTACATATCTATCTATCTATCTATCTATCTATCTGTCTACCTATCTATCTACCTACCTACCTACATATCTATCTATCTATCTGTCTACCTATCTATCTATCTACCTACCTACCTACATATCTATCTATCTATCTATCTGTCTACCTATCTATCTATCTATCTACCTACCTACCTACATATCTATCTATCTATCTATCTATCTATCTATCTATCTATCTATCTATCTATCT
>JAOPUL010003101.1:3424864-3436642 GCA_027564515.1 Octopus rubescens | reverse complement strand
GATGCCACGCAGTGGGATTGAACCCAGGACCATGTGGTTGGGAAGCAAGCTTCTTACCACACAGCCACGCCGCGCCTTAAAGTATAAAAACTGTTTATTATTGCAGCGATAAGTTCTCATTAAACTGAAACTACGTGTGACCATGTTTGAACACTTAGTTTTGAACCCACTTTATTTATGTGAACTCTTCTCCTGAGAAAAGAAACAAGAACCTTATAACTTGCTACTTTCTCTCATCTGTGAATAAAAAAAAAAGGGACTAGTTGATGGGGTAAAGATTAGAAGTTGATATCATTTCACCATTACTATATCCTTAGGGAGAACCTAAACACTTAACAGTTGAGCTCACTTAAGTACTGCAGGATCATATTGTTGTAACAAGTGGTTGGCAGTACTGTTGTTTAGCTCCAGTTCAGACCTGGTCAAGCTGGACTGTGATCAAAGGCATTCTAACTATGCCCATCCTATCAGTTCTAAATGATGGTACTCTGTAATCAGAGTGAGATTTGGGTGCAATTTCTAGCAGATCGAGCAACCACATGGAGATTGTTTTGTGGTTTATTTGTGTTAACATTATGTAAATTGAAGGGTGATTTTTTTTTTTGGGTTTAGATTTATTGGTTTGTTGTGCTGAGTTGGATTTGTTCCACAAGAATAATCGTTTGCGATATATTGGAATCTTATCTGGAGAGAGATTTGTTTCTCATCCACTGTAATACTTCAGGAACTGGAGATACGGCGGTTTTCTATGAAGTAAAACTATCAACCAATAATTGCTGCTCATTACATTGAATTGAGATTTGTTGATAAATGTAGCTTTTAAAATTTGACTTGCAGTAATCTCTTGCTGCTCAGCCGAAAGAATGACTCAGTGAGGAGAAACAATGGTGTATGTTGTTGACTTAGTATACTGTTTAGAGCTGAACATTTGTGTTTTCTTCAATTAATTGTTTCATTGAAATAATGCATTTGTTAGTCAATAATGTCTGCCATGGCTTTGTTTAGCTACAAAGAAGAAGAATCTGAGAACCAAACTGATTCGGACGATCTTTTAGAAGTCACTGCCTCTGCCCAGGCTGCTGACGAGGAAGATGACAACCATGAAACAATTGAGAAACTGATACGACAACGTGCAGGCCGCAAGGGAGGTAAGTGTGTCGTTTTTCAATACTTCTCTAGTTCATTTATTTGTTTATTTATTTGTTTTACTGCATTTGCCTCTGATGTTGTTAGGCTATTAGTTGCTGTAGTAAAACACTGCATTGGTTACCTCCTCCCCATGTTACTCACTTCAGTTGTATAGTTTAGCTCAGTGGTTCTTAACCCAGGCAGTAGCAGTCCCTTGGAGGCATTGTGATCTCACAAAAGGTGGAAAAATGTCAAGCAGGGTGTTAAGTGGTGTGTAGGGCCTTGATTTTTTTTTTATTTTGGAAATATTCAGACCTAGTACAATACTTAAATTTTCAATACGTTTTAAAAACAAGTTTTTGTATGGATTAGAAAATGCTGTAGGACACCAGTGTTACTGGGGATATAACAAAATACTAGTGCCATTGGAAGGAAGTTGCCATTGTTAGGATTTCATTCTTCTGGCTGAAAGAAGGTTCACCATAGTTCGCAAGTGTTAGCTTAGCAGCAGATTACAAATAGGCAAAAGTAGAAGCTTTGAGACTTTGTCAAATATCAAGCCTGTTATCTTTGAATTACCAAAATCTCTTCATGCACAAGGCAGGCGTTTTAATTATTTTTCAAGTATTAAATATTGTTTTTGAAATATGACTTGTTGAATATTTTAAATTAGTTTACATTTGTTTGTTTTCTTTATCTTAAAGATAGCCGAATATTATATGTTTGAGTTGTCATAGCAACACCATTTATGCAGTTATTAGTATTTTATTTAAATTATAATGTTGTTCTTTGTTCTAAATTATTATTTATTTACCTGCACTAATAATATAAATCTCTATATAATTTCATTATATAAATACTTGCCATCTTTAGTAATTTCCATAAATATTTCACGCTGCAAAGGGTACTAGATAATGCAAATAGCTAGAGGTACATGATTGATTGGACGGATAATAAACGATTGCAGAAAATATGCTCTTCCTATTTGCTTAAGACATTTTTTGCCATCTATCTGCGACATTATCAATCAGTTAACCACTGTTTTTCTGTATCAGTAGAGGCTAAAATTGTCTAAGCATGTGGTTGCTAGTGGATACCTGCCACTGATGACGCTTAACAGAAGTAGAAATCTAGGCATAGCAATTTCACCACTACTGCTGCTGGACACTTTTCATCTGCTACTGATGTACTTCTGTGCTTTTTAGCACTATATGTCAAGATGAGATGCTTTCTTGAGATGAATACTGCAGTTGTCGGGGTGAAGTAAGATATACAGAATGCTGTTTTAAACTACTTTCTGCTTCCGTCATTAACAACGAATTTCAGTTTATTTAATTAATTTATTTATTACAAAATCTGAAGAAGCAGGCATTTGTTGTTTAGTGAAAGGGGCGTTGAGCTACAAACGGTTGAAAACCACTGATTACCTGAACTGTCAATTACCAGATGAATTATTTAATCTCTGCATTTTTACCCCCACTACATCGAAAGTATATCGTTATAATTACATTGTTTCTATTTAACTTCAGTTTTCAATGTTTAATCAGTTTGCATATATATATAGTTATTTAGTGATGATTAATATATTAAAACTACTTTTAATTGTTAGTTAGTTAACCTTTCAAAATATTTCTTAGCTCACAACTGTCGTGTTTTTGAATGTTATGTTTTCAGTTTTACAAGTTCCTTTTCAAAACCTTAAATTTAAATATCTTCTATTTATTTGAAATTTACTTATAAAGTAACTATTGCTTGTAATGCCCATTTGGTGTTCTTTTTATATGTATAAACTTCTTCTAAGATACCCATTAACCTTCTGTTCTTTTAGAAAGTTTAAAACCAATTGTAGTAGTTCTAGTCTTTTAAACATACATACATACATACATACATACATACATACATACATACATACATACATACATACATACATACACAACAGGTTTCACCCAGTTTCCATCTGTCAAATCCATTCCCAAGGCTTTGTTTGGCTTATGGCTATAGTAAAAGGCACTTGCCTAAGGTGTCACAGTGGGACTGAACCTGAGATCACATGATTGGGAAGTAAGATTTTCAACCATTCAGTCACGGACTGAAGTCTGATGCAGCTCCCCAGCTTGCCAGTTTCCAGTCAAACTGTCTAACCCATGCCAGCATGGAAAACGGACACTATATGATGATGAGGATGATGACGAGTCACGCTAGCACAAAAATGAAATCAACATTCCCATGTCAGGAATTGAAACTGGGTAAGAGCCAGGAATCCTAATCATGAGACCATGGGATAGATGACAGGCACATAGACATATATGTATGTGTGCGTGTATGTATGTATGTATGTATGTATGTATGTATGTATGTATGTATGTATGTATGTATGTGTGTGTGTGTGTGTGTGTATGTATGTATGTATCTATGTATGTATGTATCATTCTCAGCATCATTTTTATGTCCTTTTTTTCCATATTTGTAGGGGCTGGGCAGCTCCCTTCAAATATAATCTCTCACCACTTGTTGTATTTCCTTGTCATTTCCCTTTTGAGATCCATCATTCTGAGATCAGCGTTTTTTTTACCTCTACTGATGTCTTTTATGATCTTCTTCTTCCACATTTTTCTTTCACTTGGTTCCTCTGGCTTCTTCTTTACCCATCTATCATCATCCACATGCATTACATGTCTGTACCAATGCCGTCGTCTCTCTTGTGCACTATATCTAGTTTCCCTTGTTCCCATTCATTCTCTGAGCTCACTTATAACATGCATACTAACATTACCCATCCAATGGAGCATGCTTGCTTTATTTCTTTCCAGCCTTTGCCTATCCTCTGCATTCAATGGCCACATCACACTTCTAAGAAGCATTGCACTTCATATATAAGCATCATACAATCTACTGTTCACTCAAAGAATCTTCTAGCAAAAGAAATAGTTCCTTGACCCTTTTCCACTCTGTTCATAGTCTGGCTACTATGCTTCGAATGCACTCTCCTGTATGGCTAATTAGGTTGCTTAGGTAACAAAAGATATCTGCTATCTGTATGGAGCTTTCTAAGTATCGAAAAGAATTGATTTTACTGGCGTTTTGATTGCTACTTACTCCTGTATACCCCCTACACATATATCCCCTACACTTATAGTTTTTCTAGATATCATCTTGTGATACACCTGGATGCATCATCAGTGATGTTTCCTGGGTTCATTACGTAGTTTAGGTCTTTCAAACAAGACACTCTCACCCAGGCAACCCAGCCAGGGATGATCAAGTCCTAGCTTATCTCTAGTTAACACTACTCCTTCTAGGGCTTACACCTCCTGATCCACAGCCACTTTGAAGTAACCTCCGCTGCCTCTACACCCATTTGATAGCTTTCCGCCTATGGGCCCTTGTGTTGCGGAGTATGTTGTAAGCTCTGTTGAGAGACTGGCCTTCAAACCCTTCGTGTTCCATTACTATGTAAATCACACTTTGCTTGCCACCCATTGCTTTGGCATAGCTCTACAAACTCTGCATATTTTCAAGGGGAACAGTTTTCCTTTCAAACATGTATTAAAAACATGACTATGTTTTACTTTTATATTTCTTTTATTAAAGTTTCCTTGTGTCTGCACAGTGTCTCTTATAGTTTGTTTGGAACAATAACATTCTCAGATTCATCTTTATCAACGTTTCCAGCTTATCTTTAAGCCTCATCTTTAAGGTGTGGAGTGGTTTCATCTTTTGTGCTTCTCTTTTTATATAGAATATCTAGCCAGTATTTGACTGATTAGAGCTCTGCATCAATGGATTTGCATTTGTGATATGTGTATGTTGATTCTAACCTTGTGTTGCAATTTTAGTATTGTTTCCATATTCAGTTGTCTGTTTCTGTGGGGAATTCTATAAACTATGGAAACATTTTCGGTTAATATTTTCCTATATATAAATTTATATTGACACACACACACATATATGAGTGCATACCCCTCTCCTTACTGATATTTCTCATCATCTTCAGCCTCCCCACCCAACACATACTTATTACTCACTACATTAAGCTCTAACTTTTACTTTCACCTATTTACTCCCACCCCCACTCCTATGAAAGCATCCATCCATACACTCTCTCATCCCCTCCCATGACCAACTGTCTGTATCCTCTATTTTGCTCACCTTCTTGCTCCTTGAGAGTTTGCTCTAGCACCCCATCACTACCTTCCTCTTATCTGCTTCAGCCATGTTATCTCTCCTACAGCAAGGCACTTGTGCTTGTCCCTCTATCATACTTCAGCCTTTCAACACCTGGCATAAAGCCACCCACCTCCACCTTCTCCCATCCTCTTAGTCATAGGAGCTTTTTCCCTTTCCTTTTCCTCTGTTCTTCTATGTCTTGCAAGTTTACATGGCTACCTCACTAATGCAAGTTGCATGTAAAAAGCACCCAGTGCACTCTGTAAAGTGGTTGGCATTAGGGAAGGCATCCAACCATGTCAAAGATGACATTGGAGCTTGACACAGCTCTGCAGCTCACCGGTTCCCTGTCAAACTGTCCAACCCATGCCAGCATGGAAAGCAGACATTAAATGATGATGATGATAATGATATATCATCATCACCATCATATATCCATTTTACCCTGCTTGGATAGGTCAAATGGAATTTGTTGAGGCAGATTTTCTATGGCCAGATGCCCCTTCCTGTCGCCAATCCTCACCTGGTTCCAAACAAGGTAATATTTCCCCCTGGCCAGGCCTGTTTTTCCGTGGAAGACTGGATATGAACAACATCACTTGTATGACAGTGATGCTCATTTACAACCATCACCTGATGTCGGGAAAAGGGTACTTGCACATGTGTGCACACGCACAGACACACACAATGAGCTTCTTTCATTTCCATCTACCAAATCCACTCACAAGGCTTTGGCCAGCCTGGAGCTATGATAGAAGACACTTTCCCAAGTTGCTACACAGTGGGACTGAACCTAATACCACATGGTTGGGAAGCAAACTTCCTAACCACACAGCCACATATGTGTGTATGCTTTATGGAGAACACTTTTCCTAGTAGACATCTTGTACTGAATACATGACTTTTATCTTTTCTTTATCAAGTGTTTTGTACATTTTCAAATGAGCTCTTTGCAGTTCGTGTTGAACAGCCAATTTCTGAAATCGACATTTTTAGATCTCCACAGTCTCATCCCCAGGGTGAAGTTATGTTGGCGTGTGTTGCTGCTGCTTTATAGTGTGGATGGTGTAAACATTACCACAGGAATATGAATTGCAAACATTAGATTTATACATCATGTCGGACGTTTATCTTTTGTTTATGGCTAGTATGATGATGATGATGATGATGATGTATGTTGTCTTTATGTTTGTTTTAGCATTCTGATGGGCTATGAGTATTGCTTACATCATTAATCAGGTGTTTTTGTGGAGAATTTTGTTTAGTGTAGATGTTTTTACTAATGTTTTCCTGTTTAGTTTTATTTTATGTGATGAAGCGCATTGCAATTGCTCTTTGTTGTAAATGCATAGTCAGCCATTAGAAGAGTTTTGTATCTGTATGACCAATATAACAGAGTTGGAATTTACAACTTTTACATATGCAATTGAATTTATAAATCACTGTCAATAGCAACTTATTCACAGGTTCATATGCTTTTGGTTTCTTGTAAGATTTTTAATTTTAGTATTTTTGTAATTCATTTAGTAGTGTTAATTTATCATTTGGTGTAATGGATGGTCCATCTCTCTGTTTTTTTTTCTGGGTGCTCTATACAGTAAACTCTTTCTGAAGAACACGTGTTAGAGATATTGAAGAACTTTGATGAACTTATGTTGCTGTCTAACTTATTTTTATTATATAGATCTTTTCTGTTATAGATGTAAATAGTTTTCCATTCTCTCTTGTTAGATATTTTCTAATGTAGTTTCACTGCTAAGTTTGTTGGTTTCAAATACAAGTTTAAATCTGAATGTCACATAATGTCTGGAATTGTTTTTGCATAATTTACGATATTAATGGTTTCAAATTTTGGCACAAGGTCAGCAATTTTAGGGGAAGGGGTAAGTCGATTACATCGACCCTAGTGCTTGACTGGCACTTATATCCGAAAGGATGAAGGTAAAGTTGACCTCGGCAGCATTTGAATTCAGGACATAAAACCACAAGAAATGTCACTAAGTATTTTGTCCAGTATGGTAACAATTCTCTATTATTAGATGTTTTTTTAATGTAGTTTCTCTGCTAGGTTCATAGGTTTCAGACTTCAAGTTTAAATCAGAACGTCACATTTTAATGTCTGGAATCATTTTTGCATTTTTTACGATATTCTATTCTTATATCAAGTCATATTTCATGATTAAACTTGCAGCTTTTCCAATGTCTCATTAACCATCTGTGAATTGTGCTATTGTTGTCTAGCCACAGTTCAGTCCTGATAGAGCAAATCTATAATAAAAAGCATTCCAGCTGGAACCATTCCATCTTGTTTTCAAACATAGTGTATCCAGGACTACATCATTTTATTGTCCTCCCTTTTTCAAGGTGTTTAATTTTGAGGTAGATTTGGCTGCTTTCCCTAGCAGGGGTTCCTTTCATGGCTTGTGTAAACTGTATTTGATTGTCATGGTGTAACCAGTGACTAGATAAGACTACTGGCCCATGGCTTGTAATTTCATATTTTGTCATGGGAGTTTTCTTTTTTACTCTGCTTATCTCATCGAAGAAACCAATAATCAACATCTCAGAGTAAGTTGTCTGTGATAGACTAGTAACCTATACAGGAGGATACTTGTTTCTTGTTTACATAATGATACAGAAACTCGAGTCTTACAGTAGTCTTGTGAAGGACGAGCATTTTTAAGCATTGTCTCTGCTTAAACAATGACAAATGTTTATTGAATTTGTCCCCTTAATGTTGTCTGTGTGCGCATGTAACTTGCTATTATTATTATTATAAAGCACTTAACTAACAAATCACCAACTTAAGCAGTTACATCTACATTTCTACTATTTACTCTGTTCACGTCATATTTTGTACTCCTATTTCTGCTTGATCTACAAGGACTAACAGTTATCATTGTCATTACATTACAACAGACATATACACACGTTAAAAATAATAACCAAGATCTCTCTCTCTCTCTCTCTCTATATATATATATATATATACACACACACACACACACATATATATATAACCAGTATTAAACATTTATTTAGTAAACAGTATTAGTAAATATACTTCAAAAAGATCTCTTTATCTCTCTCTCTCTCTCTCTCTCTCTCTATATATATATATATATATATATACACACACACACACACACACGCACACACACACATATATATAAGCAGTATTAAAAATGTATTTAGTAAACAGTATTAGTAAAAATACTTCAAAATTTTGAAGTGTTGGTTTTAATGAAAATCATGAAAAAAATAATTAGTAAATAACATTGTTCTTTTTAGATTCTGTATTTTTGTGTCATCATTGTCGTTATCATCATCATCATCATCATCATCATCATCATCATCATCATCGCTTCTGTTTATCTATTCTTACACGAGCTAGATGGGTCTGTTGCAGTCCTTCATCATCTGTCAATCTCTATTTGTGTTTTCTTGGTGGTTGGGAATAAGGTGATTTTTTTCCCCTTTAAAACGATTTGATGCCCTTCTGTTGTTAACCATTTTACTTGGATATTCATATTGCAACTTAGTGAGTTATCTAACTTTTGACATCTCCTGAACTGAGCTTTTAAAGATCAGATATATATGAATTACCTTGAGTCATGTTAGACTTTGCTACTTACTTTGTCTCCAGAATATAACTAGAGCATTGGCAAAACTTTTCTGTCTCTCTTATTCTCTAACACAGATCAAGGATGTTATTTTTATAAAGAAAAGAAAAAAATATATAAATCTTATCCTGTCATCTATTTTGAATTTAGACACTTAAAAGAAAATCTATTCATTGTTAACCATAATCTATTTTTTTTCTTTTTAATTTCTCTTTTTTCTTTTTTAAAATCTAAAATCTTATCTTGATTTAGTAAAGTTTTAAAAGTTAAATATATTATCTGTAATCAATTTATTTAAGAATTTCTTTACTATTTTTTTTGTCATCATCTTCAAGAAATGATAATTTTTGATTCATGTTCTCAAACTATTTTTGGTATTTCTTACTGCTTGGAAGAGAAGAAAATTTGAATAGGGTTGGTGCTTAGAAAATAATTTTAGTTTAGTAAGTTAGTGGTATTAACTGTTATGAACCTCTAATTTTAAAGTTTTCGTATTTAACCCTTTAGCATATCCAGTCAAAATATTCTACCTGTTTTATGCTCAAACTGGCCAGATCTTGCCTCTCACACATACCCTACAATGTCATCCTAAAAATAGACTAGACAATCACATCATCAAAATCTCAAAGCTATGAGATAATTCATGATTAATTCGAAATGTGAATAAATAAGCATTACATTTGACAGTAATCTGAATGCTAAAAGGTTAAATTAGAAACTTCTATCATAATTATATGTAAGAACCTTTTGTTCAGTTCTAAATATCATCTTAGTTTTGAAAAAAAATTGTCTTCCTAATTCTTGTTTATTTTCAACATTTATTGAAATATACGGACAGTGTATTTTATTAGAAATATTGTAAAGAAAAGGTTAATGGAGACACCCCCCCCCCATCTCTTGTGCAGTTAAATTATTAGCTTAATTTTTTTCTGTTGAATTAGATTTACTATTTATAATAATCTTTTTCTTATAATGAACAAAACTTTAATGTGCTTTATAAATCTTTTTGTTAAAACATTAGATGCAAACATTTTGATTTATATTGAAAATATTTTCTTCATATCAAAGCACCATGTTTTCACTTTATCAGTTTGAAAATTAATATGAAGAAGGTAGATTTTTTAAAAACTGTTTCCAGCTAATTCCTTAATAGTACACAAACATATTTTGCCAGGCATAGTTAATGACTGTCTTTTTGTTAAATAGGTCACTTAATTGTGCAAATAATAGCCATCAATATTGTTCTGATAGTTAAACTGCTACTGTTTTTAGCCTACTTACAGTACAATTGCACATTTTCTCATCTTTGCAAAAGTTCTTCAAGCAAGCTTATTTATAAATACCTTCATTGGAATTTTCCTTTAATAGTGGCAATGGCATTAATTAAGTTGAAATAATTATCTAATAACTTGAATACATGTACCTAAATACTCCTCAATATGATTATAACTTTGGGGACTACAAACCTAATCTTTAGATATGAAAAGGTTGTTTTAATATTAACATCTCCATTGCATTTTGATTGGTTTGGTCTCCAATTCTTATCAGATGTCTTGTTCCTGGGTGTGTACATTGAACCAAACTGGATTCAAATTAAATTTGCGAATCTGAGGGTTACAGCTGTTTAAGTCCCTATTGTGCCTGTTGAAATGTGGACAGGTTATAAGCCCATCATTGAGACTGCACTATGTCTACATATCTCTGTTGCAGTTGTCCCAGCAGAAGTTCCAGTTTGAGTTGAAGCCATTCTGCCACTTTTTGGTATTGTTCCATGATTCTATGATATAGTATCTTATTCAGAATAACAGTTAAAGTCCTCGTAGCACAAAAGTTTCTACTTAACTATCTATGACCATAGTAATCTAGGTGTAAATTTGTATCATGAATGAAGAACAGTTAATTACTGTCGGCAGCAGGAGCATTGCATAATTGATTAATGTTTCATTTGATTGCTGTGATGTGTTCAGACTCTCCCCATTTATTTAAACCTGCTGTAGACTGCTATTCCTTACAAAATATAGGATAATCTCAGTATACTGGAATACCTATTAGTTAGTCACAGATTGACCCCAATTCAGCAGCGTTATCATTAAAAGCATTCCAGTTATGACCATCCCATCGTGTCATATTTAAAAAAAAAAGATGGTAGGGTGTAATTTGAGGGAAATTTGGCTGCTGTTTCTAGTGCGTCAAATGGCTATGTAAAAGCTCCTTCATTAGCTTGTAATAGAAATGGATAAAGGGCAAAAAGTTATATTGAATTATCTTAACCATTGTAAGTTATTGCCAGCTTCATTAATAATAATAATAATAATAATAATAAAAAAAAGTCTTTAAATGACAATAACAGCCTTCATTTCTATTTACTTTATAACATTTGTTAATCAATTTCTTTACTCATCATCATGCGCTAAATTTCTTGTCGTAATTGTCAAAACAGTTCATATTATCAACTCAGGCTATCATTCTGTAGCTGCAGTATTGCTGCATCTTACTTCCTTCTCTTGGCAGTTGGTTGTGGTGTACCGCTGATTGAATTGCAGTCTACGACCACTCTAGAGGCCAACTCAGGTAACTCAGTCTCTATCCAGTGGAATAATCAGCCAGAGTTTCCGTTAACATTCCCTTTACCTCAACACCTCCCACAACTGTGGGAGCTGCCTGTGTTCTTATATATTATATTATTTAATACTATTGTATCTTACTGCTCTGTACAGTTCTGTTATACCATAGCCAGTTTGACTAATTATTTACTTATACATACGTACACATATACACATATATATATATATATATATATTTATATATATATATATATAATATATATGTATGTATGTATGTGTATATGGTGTGTTGAAAA
>JAOPUL010003101.1:3228914-3239170 GCA_027564515.1 Octopus rubescens | reverse complement strand
ATCACACTTCATTACCAAATATAAACCCCTCTTGAACTCTCTAACCATAAGCAACACAACTACAAGGATGATGGAATGATACACAAATAGTCGGAATTGGCTCTAAAAAAACGGGGAAAAAATTGACAATTTCTTTAATTCCTCCTCAATATTCATACAAGCCAAAGCACACACATACACGGGGATACACACACATACACACACACACACACACACACACACACACACACACACACACACATATGTACAGACACGAACACGCGCGCACGCACACGCACGCGCACTCACACACAGTGACGAACATACCTGGATGTATGTTTGTGTGTGTGAGTGCACACATATATATATATACACACACATTTATACACACAGTTGGAGACACCTAAAATATCAACACCAGCAAGCCCAGAAAAAACTCACACACACACAAATCTTTTCATTGACCACTCCCTGGCAAACTCATATCTACTGACACTTTTGAACTCCACAAAACCTGTCATCAAGAAGACTTTCCCCCCCACCCGTTCCACTTCCACCTCTTCTTCTCCTTCTTTCTCCTCCCATCCCCTCTCACCCTCCCTCACCACACCATCAACAAATATAAGTCAGAGTAACACTCAACAGACAGACATTATATCTAACCTCATGGAGTCACATTTCTGGACATTTACAATTTAAAGAACTCTAAAGAATTCTACATGAATTTCTCAAGTTGATAAAGCCTCCAGAAAGCTGAAACCGGTACTTTTTTACGATATATCTTTTTTTGATACAACCTTTTGAAACGGTTATGACAAACCTTCACAATTAATAATTAAATACTTCTAACATTTTCTACCTTGTTTTTTTTAATCATTTTTATACTTTGACTCGTGTGTTACACTTCAACCTTTACTACCTATATATATATATTTATATATATACATGTATGTGTATAGATAGATATCATCATCATCATTTAACGTCCATGTTCCACACTGACATGGGTTGGATGGTTTGACCAGAACTGGCAAGCTGAAGAGCTGCACCAGGTTTTAGTCTGATTTGGTTTGGTTTCTATGGCTGGGTACCCTTCCTAACGCCAGCCACTTTAAAGTGTGTGCTGAGTGCTTTTAACATGCCACCAGCACAAGCAGCCGTACGTGGCACGTGTGAATGTATAGTTTATTGCAAATGAATTTTCATCTTTTGACTGGAATTACACCCCTGAACATTGCAATGACCAAAAACTTTAGTTGTGAGCTAAAAATTCAGTTGCGATAAACCATACACACAACAAGTATTGAGCACACCCTTCATTTGTTTTATACAATTTACGTGTGTATACACAGACACATTTATACACATATACATAGATACACACACACACACACACACACACACACACAAGAATTATACGTGCATGTTTGTGTCTGTCTGTCTGGATGTATGTATTTATGTATGTATGCCAATATACTTTTGTAAAAATACAAAGTACAGTTTTTCTTCAAAAGAAATCTCATGTGATATTTGTTTTGTACTGATTTTATAGTCACTCTGTTGCCATTCTGACCCTAAGAAATACAGTGAATCTCTAGATGAAGAATGGACACCAGCAGTCTTCTGTGCTGCAGTAAAACATTATAAAACTTCTAGTAATTTTATAGTAATTTGTCCATCCTGCCAATACTCTTTTAAATTCAATATGGTTATGGCACAAACTTGTCTTGGTTTGAGACAGAACACTAATTGTTACAAAGTTTGCATTCATGCCCATATGCTTGGAGGATGAGCACTTCAACTGGCATACTTTGCTTTGTAAGAAATTTGTAAAATGATTTCACAAACCACAGTGGCCCTTGAGACCAGGGCATTAGTTATAACTGGGAACTTTCTTAAGTTGGATACCTATTTACATCTAAGAAAGTCATAATCAGTTATGAGCCAACACAGGAGCTTCTACATGCTTGGTAGTCTTAATAGCAGCCACATCTTCCACATATCACATCCTACCACCTTAAGCAAAGAATACAATATATTCCCTATAATACAAAAAATGATGGTGTGGAATGTTATATGGCCAAGGTTGGAACATTTTTGTTCATCAGACTGTTCAATCAGGGTGGACTTGGAGCTAACAAATAATAATAAGAAAATTAACCTGCTTGGAGGAAACCTGTGGAAGAGATAAACCCAGGAAGATGTGGGATGGGGTGATGAAATATGATCTTCAGATGTTGAGTCTCATGGAGGTGATGACAAATTACTGAGACTTTTGGCAATTTGCTCTGCTTGAGAAGACACATCAAGCTAAGTGAAATCATAGTCTTGGCCAGTGCTGGTGACAGATAAAAGGCACCCGGTAAGCTCTGTGGAGTCATTGGCGTTAGGAAGGGCATCCAGCCCTAGAAATCAAGCCAAAACATACTGGAGCTTGGTGCAGCTCTCTGGCTTACCAGTTTGAGTCAAACCATCTAACCAATGCCAGCATGGAAAACAGATGCTCAGTGATGATGATGAATTAAGACTCTTGTCAAGAATAGAGGATTATAAGTTCATGAAACTATATTGTATGCCATTAATCAATTTGCATGTATTTTTTTTTATATGACATATAAGAGGAGGAAGGGCAGTGTCCTTTAAGACTAGTGGGAGGAAGGGACCCAAGTGTTGTGATCCAAATGGGTGCAAATATAATTCTGAAAGGTTGCACAACAAAAATGTCTTACTTTTGAAATATTTGATAAAATGTAAAACATTCAGAATATATTACATTAAGTCACAGAAATAAGGCCAGTAACATTTACTGCAAATAAAAACTAAGGAATATTTTTCTAAAGTAAAGTTTCCTATATAGTCATAAGCAGTCATAGACACCCTTATCAGGTCGCCCACATTTTGACATAACAGCACATCTAGGATATGATAGTTGGAGGGAGAAAGAGCTACACCAACACTAGACTGGTATATCCTTCAACTGAGTACGATGGGGTGTCATTGAATGAAGTACCTTGTTCAGGGGCACACTGAAGTACCTGGTCCAAAATCAAAGTTACAACCATATGATTATGAGCCTAACTATATTATCACTTATTCTATTTTGTTACAACTATGCCGGAGTACCACTTTTAAAGGTTTTTTGTTGTTTATGTCCTCTCCAACATTTTATTTGGTAATTATTTTATCAACTTTGGAGGAAGACAAAAGGTGAATGGGAGCAGACAAAAACACAGGTCGACACTAGTATATATCAGAAGAAACATAAGTGTTGCTCATTGGATTTGAACTCAGGATCATTTGGCTGTGAAGTGAACTTCTTATTTGTACAATTCTCATTGATATGCATATGTATGTATGTACATACATATACATCATCATCATCCTTTTCATCCTTTATGCATACATACATACATACATACATACATACATACATACATACATACATACATACATACATATATACAAACATATGCACAAACATATATACATCATCATCATCATCATCATCCTTTATGCATACACACACATACACACACACATACATACATACATATATACATACATACATATATACATACATACATACATACATACATACATACATACATACACACATACGTGCTTGCATACACACACACTTACATGCATACATACATGCATAAATACATACACACACACACACATACATGCATACATACACAAACACACGCACACATATATACACACATGACGGAAAGAGAGAGAAATATATATATATATATATATATAAATACATTGAGAGAGAGAAAGAGAGAGAGAGAGAGAGAGAGGTGAGGGAGAGTGGGGGAGATATATAGGTGAAAATATATAAAAATAAAAATATATAAAAATTGGCTGCTCAATTCTACAGATGGACAAGATAGGTAAACATAATCCAATAAGATATTTGAAGTCTCAAAGCATTGCCTTGCCAGATGACTCTTTGATTAACCAGAGATCTGGTTCACAGATGATGAACATAAAATAAAAAAATCTACTCAACATTGTTAAAGTATTTCCTCTCAAGACATTTTCTTTTAATGATTTTTTCGTGTCAGCTATACCACAGCTCATTGTTTCAAATCTATTACTCTTCTCATTGCTATTTGTTCGTCCGTTGTTGTCGACGGCGACCACTGGAGAAGAAAACAGAATTCGTTGTGTCCGGCTGTGGACGATCGTTCCGATGCCTGCTCGGAAGGCTCTGCCGCAGGGGTCGGACACTTGTGGTCTGTTGGAAATGAAGGCGAGGAGTTGGCTCTGGACGTGCACACTTCACGTTTTCTGTGTGCCCCTGTAATCCTGTTCTGCTTGTGGGTAGTGGAACCTCTGTTGGTGCAGCTCCGCCAGGCAGGACGGTCTGGTGCTTGCGTTTCTCCGATATCGGGGTTGATCTCACATTGCTACTTACTTACTTACTTACTTACTTACTTACTTACTTACTTACTTACTTACTTACTTACTTACCTACTCACTTCGCTCCCTATAAACCATAGACGAATTTTTTTCCCACTGATCTCGGCTTTGGTCTGTCTTTTCTGTTTTCTCTCATAAGTCTTGTTGGTTTTGAATTGTCATCAATTTTTCCCTAACTATGTATTTTTCGCAAATAGGGATTGTTTGTTCTATGCAAACCCTTTTATAACTCTGAGCAGCGGCGGTCCATATTAGTCTAGCCTCTATCCTGTGACCAATCCAGCACTTGAGGCTTTACAGGGCTCTCAGGGCCATTGAGACACAGAAATCCACACACTACAACAAGGAGTGGATTTGTTTAGCGTCGAGAGTATCTAATGGTGGGACATTTGATCGCTTGTTTGCTGCAATGTGAGACATTTGAATATTTCATCTGAACATTTTTGTCTGACTTCTTTTTGTGAGGATTTGTCGAATTTGTTCTTGAACTCAGAATTGTCCTCTCCTCTGAATAATCTTGTTTCGAATATGTTTTTTTTCTTTCAAATAAAGGAAACCTACCGTTTATTGATTACTGGTTTTAATTATATTATCTACAATATTTTTTTCATTTAATAACAGGTATCAGGACAAAAAAAAAAAAATGAAATCACAAACCTAAGATCTCGTATATGATTCATGACTTCACACTGAAGGAAATATAACTCGTATCGTCAGAGGGAATTTAGATGTGTAGGTTGATGGTATAGCATTTGAATAGCAACTGAAATGATTGATGTTGGAGAAGAATAAGGAGGACAAGGAGGAAAAGAAGAAGAAGGATGTGGAGGAAGCGGAGAAGAAAAAGAACATGATGATGATGATGATGATGATGATGATGAGGAGGAGGAGGAGGAGGAGGGGAGGAGAAGGATTGTGATGCTGTTGCTGCTGCTGCTGATGATGATGAGGAGGAGGGGGATTGTGATGTTGCTACTGCTGCTGATGTTACTGCTGGTGATGATGATGATGATGAGGAGGAGGAGGAGGATGACGACGATGATGATAGTGATGATGATGAGAGAGACGAGGATGAAGAAGCCGGAGAAGAAGTAAAAGAAGAA
Organism: Octopus rubescens; assembly: GCA_027564515.1. Classification (NCBI taxonomy): domain Eukaryota; kingdom Metazoa; phylum Mollusca; class Cephalopoda; order Octopoda; family Octopodidae; genus Octopus; species Octopus rubescens. Next base: position 3,233,654 of record JAOPUL010003101.1, on the reverse strand, counting down.
GAAGAAGAAGAAAAAGAAGAAGAAGAAGAAGAAGAAGAAGAAGAAGAAGAAGAAGAAGAAGAAGAAATCCTCTCTGTGGTCGCCTCCTTGCTAACAATTGCAGCCAGCTCTTCCCCCAAATCACAAGCTACCATCTGGAATAATCTAAGGACAAATTAGCTAAGACAGCGCTCCATATTCTAAAACTACAGGTTGGTCGTGGCTGGGATGCCTTCAATTATAATCAATTCGATCACAGTTGACCAGGGAATAAACACCACCACCACCACCACCACCACCACCACCACCAGCAACAACAACAACAAACGCAACAACGGTTTCCGTCTAGTAAATCCACTTACAACACTTTAGTCGCCCCGGGGCTATAGTAGAAGACACTTTCCTAAGGTGCCACTTGTCTCTTATTTGGGCAAAAGACCAGCAATTTTGAGGGAAGAAATTAGTCGAGTCCATCGCCCCCATTACTTGACTGTTAGTTAATTTTATCGAGACTAAACGGATGAAATGCAAAATTGATTTCGGCAAGATTTGAAATTTGAATGTAAAGAGTTTCAACAAATATCGCAAAGCATTTTTTTCTGACCTTCTAGCTATTGTGCCAGCGTGCTGCTTTTGATTTAATCACAATATTCATACCTAACTATGATGTTTCAGACGAAATTTTCTATAAAACATGAAAAATAAAATGTGTTTCGAGAAGACCAGTGTAAAAACTAATTATCGTTATACATATATTTCTTTCGAAATCTAAGAATAAATTTCATAAACTCTACGCTTCTATGAAACGCTATTCACGAAGAAAATGCAAACAATTAAAATAAGTTCTGAAGTTCGATTTACACGACTAAATCCTTCAAGGCAGAGCCCCAGCATGACCGCAGTCCAATGACAAAGAAATAAAACACTATAAAATTAAAGCGTATCTTTAAAGTAACTTTCCAGTATCTTTTGTAAGTACGGTTTTCATATACACCCACTAAAAGTATTTGCTGTGTAAAGAGTTATGTGATGAAATATGTGAAAAAATTAAGAAAATCTGAAAGATTATCTTTTGTCTCCGCTTCTCGCAGCAAAAGGAAAAATAATTTTCAAAGCTTTACGCAGTTAACGCAAATAACATTTTGAATGCATATATCGCCATTCGGGTTCAAAGAATTAAGTAAAGTAAGAATTCATAATATGATCTCGTCATAAATAAACTGTCCGAAAAAAAATATATGAAGAGATTGTTACGGTTGGAATGACATTTTTTAACATAGTTCTACTATAAGAGCTGTAAAGGGTTAAATAACTACATAATTGAAACGAGCCAATAGTATAAGTCATTAAAATAAAGCCACTACTGTTGTGAACAACGCCATTAGACTGTACCAAAGTAGAACAGCATTTTCTTACATTAAATTTCTTCATTCGTTTCAATGTAAATAGTTCTGGCTACTCTAAGTCATAGAGATTCTGTTCGGAAAAGAAATATATTAACGCTAACTTCCGTTTCAAAGAAAATATCCTCGGCATTCATTTCAGATTCTATTTCGTTTTATTATTAAATCCAGCCTAAATGTAGGAGAAAGGTCTGTCTCAATGATTAGTTCCTTGAAATGATTTTCTGATTTCGTAAATGCTACCAATGGATAATATATTTGATAACGTAGATTCTTTTATACAAGGCCGAATATTATTAATATCATTAGTAACATTGATCAGCTATAGTTAGAAAGAGGCGAGCTGAATTTCAATTGAATCTTACAATGGATATTCTGATATTAAACTTAAAGACAGGAAAGAATTTTGCTTTGTGTTCTGATTTGAAACGTTCTATAGAATTTTCCATATGGGAGAAAAGAATCAGAGTGAAAGTGACGTTAATTTCCACAGACAATTTTTTTTCCTTTCTGTTTGATTTTCGCATCGAATTACAGATAGATACAGATAGATATTGACTTTATTCAAAACGTTATTACATCGTATTGTTGTTGTCTCAACTGGTTCGTATTCATTTCAAAAGAACTGGCTTCCAGAAAACAAAGGAACAGAACTTAGCTCTGCATAAATAACCTTTAATGTGCAATAGAACTTCTATTATCTCCTGATCAGTTGAACAGTTACACGAAGTTAACTTAGTTTTAGATCTGGCGTTGTTATAAGCTATTTCATTTGGACAGAGGCAATACAGCGTAGAAATGAATTGAGTTCGTTGCTATTTCAATGCTTTGGGTAAGAAATTATTTAGGAAAATCTCATTATTTGAAATGAAAGACTCTGCTGCAGGCAAATGATTACAATGGCCAAGTAAGTTTATTATCTGCCTCTCAGGCGAAGAGTCGTTAGGTTTGTAGCACATCACTAACACTGTTATATTTTAGTGAAGGTCGTAAGCACTTTGTCTTCACTTCCTTGCAGGAGTCGCGGAAAACAAAGAAGTATAGGCCGTAGACTTTTTATTCTAATATGTATAACACACATTATTGCATAAAAGTTTCTTTCTTTGAAGAAAATAAAAACAAATGAACAGACGATCGAATCGACCCTTGTAGTGCATTGTACCTACTATTGCGATCCCTATAGTGGCGAAAAGGAAATTCTGACGGGACTTGAACTCGGAATGTTGAGAGGCAAAACTTAAATACAAACAGATTTTAGATAGGTTTCTATTTACATATAAATTGAATGGTAAACAACTAATTACAAATAATTTTGCGCAGAAAAATAAAAATTTCATTGGATGGCCTATATCAAAAAGAAATCCTGAAATTATAGAAGGCAAATTTGGACACGTTTCAACATCATTTTAACCTCATCAGCGAATCAATCTTCGTCGCTTGTACCGAATTTATGATGAAAGAATTTAAATATTATACGAAATTCTACATTTGCTGGCGGAGGAGAATGTTTAGAAATTAAATAACTCAGTATCTTGTTGTTGTTTATTTCCACCTAGGAGCAAATTCTTTGTAATTGTGACTATCCAGACTTTTCGTATATTTCCACTATTAAGAGAGTAAGGCACGTGACAGACAGGTAGAAGATATAGACTATTGGCTGATGAATTTCACCTTTTATCGGCGAGATCTCATACGGTTGTATGGAGAAAGTATCAAGAACTATCCAAATGGTTATCAACTGCAACTACTCTCCTCATCCCACAGAATAGCCAAACCACCCTTGCTAAAAATTACCGCCCAACAGCCTGCCAGAAAATCATGTACAAACTATACACTGGGTGGCTCAATCTGTTCCTGCAGAATCATTGTGATACCAACAACATTATAACACCTGAGCAAGTCGGGGGTAAGAAGATATGGGGCTGTATACAGCAGCTACTAATTGACAAAATGATCCAAGATAAAACAGAACAACATCGTAGGAACTTAACCGTAGTGTGGAACTTAACCGTAGGAACTTAATCGTAGGAACTTAATCGTAGTCTGTTGATAGTGTGACTATCAACAGACTTTCGATAGTATGCCACATGGGTGGATTATTAAGGCTTTATAGTTAGCCAAAGTTCCACAAACACTAGTGAGTGCTACAGAACGCCTGACCAATACTTGGTACACCACATTGCTCCTTAGGAGTGATAAGAAGCAAAATGGGTATTTTCAGGATGATAGCTTGTCGGTGTTAACCTTTGTCCTCTCATTAAATCCACTATCATACCTGCTCACAAAACATAGTGACCAGAGAAATGAATCAGAAGCATCTCCGATATTTTCTTTGTCGATGACTTGAAACTGTAGGTCCAAATATCAAACACATAAAAACCAATTGGACATTATAACCCAATTTTCTACAGACATTAGGATGGCATTTGATGAGTCTAAATGTGCATTTCTGACAGTAAAACGCGGTAAAGTTGTGTTCTTCTCTGAAAGCCTAAAATTGAACAACTTGTCAATACAACCTCTACAGTCAGGTGACAAATATAGGTATCTCGAGCAAGATGAGAATGTCAGATATGATGGACTCATAAATAAGGAGAGGATTAGAAATGAATACCTCAGAAGAGTAAAGAAAATATGGTCATCAGAACTCTCGACATACAACAAACATATTGCCCACAACAACTGTTCTCACGTCTATGTTTAGCCTTCTGAACTGGTCACTACAAGAACTCAATGAGATAGATGTTTGAACTCGCAAGCTGCTCAGTGTTACAGGAAACTTCAACATCAATGCAGATGTAGACAGGCTATACTTCCCATGCAAGGAAGGTTGCCGTGGTCTCAAATCTGTATTGATGTCATATGAAACACAGATTGTGACATCAGCAGCAGATGAAAGAGACGGGTAACTATCTTGCCAAGGTTTGTGATCATGAAACCAACAACATAATTAGGATAGCTAATGAACTTGAGGAGAGGTAGGAGATAAGAATAGATACAGATCTCTCCCCAAAGAGCATTGATAAAATCTGCTTATCAGAACAACAGAAAAAAAATGAACCAGTTCACTGAGAAGATAGTATATGGGTACTTAGCACGTAAAACACAAACCATAGAAGGGATTAATCATGTCAACAGCTTGGCATGGAGTACCGACAAATTTATGACATCCCACTTTGAAGGCTACATCCATGCATTCCAGGAACAAGAGATCCTGCCACACACCCAAGTACCAACAACATAAAAGGTACAAAACGTTGACAGACAACAAATGGAGGCTGTGCAAGACCAAAACTGAAGACATCAACCACATTATTGCCAGCTGTGAGAGAATGTCTTCCAGATATTATCTTCCCAT
>JAOPUL010003101.1:2854589-2866491 GCA_027564515.1 Octopus rubescens | reverse complement strand
TGCCAGTTTCCAGTCAAACCGTCTAACCCATGCCTGCATGGAAAAACAGACGTTAAATGATGATGATGATGATACACGTGACAGGCATTTTTTAATTTCCACCTACCAAATCCACTTTGTTCAGCTCAGGACTATAGTAAAAGACACACTTGCCCAAGGTGCCACAGTGGGGCTGAACCTGGAACCATGTGGTTGAGAAACAAACTTCATACCATACAATCATGCCTGTGCCTCGACAAATAAAAAATTCCATATCTTGGCACAAGGCCACTGAATTTGGAGAAAGTCAACTGAATCACCCAACCCCAGTCGCCAGTTCTGGATGAGTGAAAAGCAAAGCTGACACCAACAGAATTTATCCAACCCTCACTGCACAAATTCTTTATAATGGCACAGGAGCACAAAATTTGAATAACCCACCACCCATCCACCTGGGGCTAAACTACAACAACAAGCATATGTAGGGGGGGGGGGGGCAGATGATAGAATTAGTGGAATATCAGATAAAATACTTCATGTTACTTGGTTTGAGTTCCTCTATGTTTTTAGTATAAATAAATCTCATCCAAGTAAACTAACTTTCATCTTTCCAAGATCCATCAAATAATACTACCAGTTAAAAACTAAGACATACTTGACTAAATCCTCAAACTGTCATACTCCAGCATAGCTACAGTTCAATCAGAGTAACCAGTTAAAGAATAATTTACCATACAGTACGATGGTCTTGAATATAATGTGACCTCCCTGCCATACACATTTGGCAAGTAAAAATAAGCAATGAATTTTATCCTGAATTTGTGCGTGTGCGTGTGTGTGTGTGTGTGTGTGTGTGTGTGTGTCTTGCTGTTACTGTACTTTAATGCCAGATCATTTCTGATCCAGTATAACTATGATCAGAGAGATTCCAACCATGCCCATCATCTCTAGGACTAGGATCTCAGCTTTCTCCTTACCCAATCTCAAAAAGTTCCCCAGGCAAGGAGACAGAGAGTTTGCTAATGCAATGTTGCTATAGCACATTCTGAGCCTCCCTGCTATAAACAGATCCCCTGTTTATAGCAGGGAGTTGTTTTTTGGGGGGTTTTTTCCACAAATGTTTTCTTTACTAGATAAAGCTTATGTCATTTTGGGAGAGCTACTGCTGCTTTTAAGTTATTGTTGCTCTTATCGAGCAAGGCATTCTGTGTTTCAAAAGTCATCATATAAGGGACAGGCAAAGCTATACGGTTAAGAAGCTCACTTTGAAACCACATGATTTCAGGTTCAATTCCACTGCATGGGTTCAGTGTTTCATCAAAAACGGAGAGATGAGAAATAAGGTAAGGACAGAAGAACAAAACTAGATACTGCTCAACCTTTAGTCCAGTGCTTTAGCAATTCTGCAACTCCACTGCACTGGTAGCAACAATGATTTCTCACATTTGCCCAAGGCTATGAATTTACAGGAAAGGATATAGTCTGTCTTATAAGAAGCTAGTTAGATTATTATGGCTACCAGCACCACAATATAGTATGTTTTTTTTGTTTTTTTATCAGCCACAGAGAAATGGAAATCAAAGTTGATCCTCTGTAGGGTTTGAACTCAAAAATACAGAAGAGCAAAGCAAAATACTGTTGCACATTTTGTTCAATGTTCTACCATTTCACTGCTCTGGTAGCCACAATATTTAACTAGCTTCTATCTTGCACTTCAAGTAACTACATTATCACACACACACACACTTTATTTAAAGACTTCACATATATTTTCACAACTGTTATACAGCAGCCATCATCACATGTAGTCCATATTCAGAATCAGAGTCAGTAGCTTGTGGCAAGGCTATCAGTGATTTTGGAGGTACCTATTTCTGACAGCTGAATGGGAAGTTGTAGATAAATATTTTGCATAGACAAAGAAATGAGTGCACCAGCAACAGAGTTGAAATCATGACCATGGGAGGGTATATCTAATACCTTATTTAGTTAGGCAATTTGACTCAATAATAGCAAAAGACATGGCTGTGTGGTAAGAAGTTTGCTTCCCAATCACATGGTTCTGGGTTCAGTCCCACTGCTTGGCACCTTGGGAAAGTATCAACTACAGCCTCGGGCTGACCAAAAACCTTATGAGTGGATTTGGCAGACAGAAACTCAAAGAAGCCCATCGCATTTATAAATGTATATGTATATAGGTGTCTGTCTGTGCGTGTGTGTGTGTGTGTGTTACTGTCTCTGTGTCTTGAGATATCCTGTGTTAGTTGTGAACGAGTGTTACTGTCATGCAAGGGGGAGTCTTCATTTCCAATCTTCCATGAAAACATGTCTGGTCATAGGGGAAATATTACCTTACTTGGAAACAACAAGGGCAACTGGCTGTAAAAAATTCACCTCAACAACTTCCGTCCAACCCATACAAACATGATAAAGTGAACATTATGATGATGATGATGATTCACACCCATAGCAGTCAACCAAATCTTTGATTGCTACAACACAATAGCAGTCATTACTCAGTTAATTAACTCTTTGATCACTACAATAGCAGTCAATATTCAGTCGATTCACTGATCACTATAATACAACACTAGTAGTCAATATTCAGTGAACTAGCTCAAGTCACAACAATGCAACTAAAACAGATCACATTAGAATAGATGCTAACAACAATAACAACAACACACAAAACTAAACCTTCCAATAAGAAAGCTCATAAATTTAATATAGTCTATGAATTCACATGTCCTTACAGTAGGAATTAGGCAGCATGTTTTGGCAAGCTTCACACAACACATATAAAACCAAAAAATACCATAGACACTTTGATGTTGGAAAAATAACCCAACAAGACAGAAAGGCACTCAATCTTGGACATGTACTCAATATCTTTGACAAATGACCTCCTTCATGCATGAAACTTATTAACTACCATTCATCATCATCATCATCATCATCATTTAGCATCCATTTTCCATGCTGGCATGGGTTGGATGGTTTGACTGAAGACTGGCAAACCGGAAAGCTGTACCAGGTTCCAGTCTGATTTGGCATGGTTTCTATGGCTGGATGCCCTTCCTAACACCAACCACTCCAGAGTGCACCGGGTGCCTTTAACGCGTCATCGGCACGAGTGTTTTTAACACGTCATCGGCACGAGTGTTTTTAACGCGTCACTGGCACGAGTGTTTTTAACAAGTCACTGGCACGAGTGTTTTAACGCGTCATCGGCACGAGTGTTTTTAACACGTCACCGGCACGAGTGTTTTTAACAAGTCACTGACATTATCATATGTAAAACATTTCACATTTGTCACATAGACCTTTCCAACAAGCAACAGCCTGGTTTATTCCAATATCTCTAATCTTATTATTAAATCATGTTAACAACAGCATTCATATTTTACAGATAAAAAGAAATAATTGGTGAAAACACAAAGGAATAAAATGAGATATTTTAAAATGCCATGAAAAGCAATGAAATTACAAAAATAATGTAATAGCTATCAAGTAGGTGAGTGAGTGACAGTAGAAGTAAAATGAAGGTGAGTAGAAGTGTTTATCACACTGCCCAGTATGGTAAACAGTGAGAGTTAAGTGTGGATTGGAGTTAGAGGTTAGCTTTATGTTACTTTACGTAGAATGAAAAACAGGAGCAAACTTAATATAGTGATCAATAAAGGTGAGAAGCAGAGAAATCTTTTAGAAATTCGCATTTATACTATGAATATTGCGATATTTTTAATATAATCTTTATAACTTATTAAACCTTTCAGTTATCAGTTCTGATGGCACAAGTGGTTATGTGCTTATATATATATATATATATATAAACATATACATATTTGCAAAGTCTAGAGAAAGAGATAGTAGCAATGTCCATGACCGTCACAGGTCCTCTGAAACTGGCACAATTGATGCCTTTAATGAACCACTGCACATTAACACCTGCAGGGAAGACATAAACAAAGAGGAAGTTATAAAAAAATGACGTTCTAGGAAGGAAGGACCGGTTGTAGTGTTTTGTGCAGGCCTAGAGGATTGGACAAGGATAATGAGAGGAGAGACATGTGATTCAAAAATGCCTGATTGGAGGTGGCATGAGCGAGCCCAGCTAGTTACAAAGAGGAGAGGACATTAGAATAAACAAGGGAAAACACAGATAGAAGAGACAGTGTACCAGTGAGCCTGGAGTGTGTCTGCGAGTGTCTTTATGCCAACAGATGAGTAACCCTTTTCTGGATGTGGTGAAGGATGCCTTATTTGTAGTGAGCTCCTCAATGATAGAGAAGCCCAACATTTGGAGCAATTGCGAGGGCTCTAGTCACATGCTAGTCATGATGAAGGCTAGTTTTTGTTTTTAGTAATGTTTGCCTTTTCTTGCTGTTGAAAGATACAAGATTGGCATTTCCCCACTGGAGGATGCTTTTGAAGTCTCTATTCATGAAATCAGTGGTGTGTAGGTTGCAAGTACATAATGAATGAATGAAGACGGTTAGGGAGAATGTAATCTGTGTAAGAGTGGGTATTTTTGAATGTGATGGCAAGTAAGTCAATGTATAGCAGGAAGAGAGTGGGCTACAAATCCAAAACTGTGGTACTCCATAGTTGATAGAAAGCTACCAATCCAAGAGATGGATAGAGCTCATAGGCAGGAGGTTTCAATGAATGTGCATGCCAGATACAGTTGAAAACTTTGCTGATGAAGACAGTGCCTTCACTAAGTTTCTTGAAGGCATGAACCTGGATGAGTAGAACAGATCACCTGATAATCTGGCTTTATGAAAACTGAACTGGCAGTTTTTGAGGAAAGAGAGATAGATTCAAGGTATTGGAAGACATGGATGTTAATGGCAATTTCAGTTACCTTAACCCTTTAGCATTCAAACCAGCCATATCCGGCCAAAATATTTAACCTGTTTTACGTTGAAACTGGCCAGATCCAGCCTCTCACTTCAACCCTACAATGTCATTTTAAACCTAAACAATCACATCATCAAAATTTTTAAACAAGATAATGCATGATTAATTCAAAAGAATATAAATAATAAAAATTATATTTGACAGAGTAAATCTGAATACTAAAGGGTTAAAGATATTCGAACAAGTGACTCATCATGTTCAACAAGCAGCATGCACAGTTAGTGCATAATTGTTGTCCAATGCAAAGTGCAAAGTTTAAAAGAAAGTCTAAAATTCAAAAATTCATCAATGGTCTCACCCTATTTTTTACAATTAATAAAGTGATGTTTTTGATGACATAATTACCCTAGTAGCATTACAATAAGCAATGGTAGACTTTGAGTTCCAACAAGGTACTCTATATGGTCACTCTACCTACAAGAAAAAGCAGCCAAACCTCCCTTAAATGACACCATGCAGGCTTTAAAAAAAGGATAATATAGTCCAGGATATACTGTGACCAAAATAAAATTAAACAATCAAGACAAGGATAGTAACAGCTGGAATGTCTGCTCAATGAAAGAATTCGAAATAAAAAGAATCTCAGATTACTGAAAAGGAAAGCTTCTGTTTCATACAATTCATAAGATGGACCCATTAAAGATTATTAAATAATTAAATTGAAGAACCTCAGTAATTTCATTTATATACTCGTTAAAAGCTTTAAACAGCATTTATGTAACAAAATAATATTGATCATATTACTAAATGCAAATAACTGCCAAGTCATCATTATATTAGCCATAGAATAAATGTTTTAAGTATTTCTTCCAAAGTTTTACATTCCGAGTTCAAATCCTACAGCAATCATCTTTACCTTTCATCCCTCAAGGATGAATATCATCATTTTTAACGTCTATCTTTAACTGCACCAAGCTCCACTGCCTGTTTTGACATGTTTTTTATAAGTGGATGCCCTTCCTAATGCCAATCACTTTACAGAGTGGACTGGGTGCTTTTTGCATGGCACCAGCACTGGCAAGATCTGTTTTGGCATAGTTTCTATGGTTGGATGCCCTTCCTAATGCCAATCACTTTAGAGAGTGGACTTGGTGCTTTTTACATGGCACCAGCAAGGTCTGCTTTGGCATGGTTTTTACAGCTGGATGCCCTTCCTAATGCCAATGACTTTACAGAATGGACTATAAAATTAAGTACCAGGCAAATACTGAGGTCAGTGATATAGTCAAATCTTGTCTCTTTAAAATTGGTGGTTTTGTACCTAAATTTGAAACTTATTATTACTATTCTTATTCAGGCGGCAAGCTGGCAGAATCATTAGCACATCGGACAAAATGCTTAGTGGCAATTTACCGGCTCTTTACATTCTGAGTTCAAATACTGCCAAGGTCATCTTTGCGTTCCATCCTTACAGAGTCGTCGATAAAATAAGTACCAGTTGAGAACTGGGAGTAGATGCTACCAACCAACCCCTTACCCTCTAAATTGCTGGCCTTGTGCCTAAATCTAAAACAATTATTATTATATTATGACTATTCTGTTGTTGTTGTTGGTAACAATTACAGCATTCTTTCGAAAAGTTATTTGATACGTTGCCAACAATATATTGTAGGAACTGGCTCTGAACATATTAAATAAATCTTGTTTGGCCTGCTACTTCAGTAGCAAGACTTTTTAGTTTCGAGAAACTATTCATCCTTACCTAGAATAAAGACGAGGAATTAAGCAATCAAATAAGAAAAGAGACTTATTAGATGTCAAACAAAATATTTGAGTAAATAGCCACAGAACAGAACAATAAAAATATCCTAAGTAGTAGAGATATTAAGGGTGAAAAAAAAAAAAATCCAGGCTAATTACTTAACCCACCATACATTCTGTAGAATAAAAATAAATATTTAATGTTTCAAAATAAAACAAGAAAAACAAAATGGATGGTATTAAATCAAACTACTTCTCATACAAACTAAAACAAACACAAATGTGAACCCATTTGATACCAAACTGCCTGAGACAGCCTCTGGTTTTACAGTACAAACTTCCTATTTTAGCCCTTTAGCATTTAGATTACTCTATTGAATGTAATGCCTATTTATTCACATTGTTTTGAATTAATCATGCATTATCTCATAGCTTTGAGATTTCATTTCAATTTATTATTATTTATTATTACAGTAAGGCAGCGAGCTGGCAGAATTGTTACCGCGTTGGGAGAAATGCTTAGCGGCAATTTTTCCGACTTTATGTTCTGAGTTCAAATGCTGTCGGGGTCGACTTTGCCTTTCATCCTTACGGGGTCGATAAAGTGAGTACCAGTTACGGACTGGGGTCGATAAAATCGACTACTCCCCTCCCCCAAAATTTCAGGCCTTCGTGCCTAGTATAGAAAGTATTATTTATTATTACAGTAACATTGTATGGTAGGTGTGAGAGGCTGGATCTGGCTGGTTTGAACATAAAACTGGTAGGATATTTTGGCCAGATGTGGCCGGTTTAAATGCTAAAGAGTTTAAAGTGATCTAAATAAAATTAAAAGTTCCCCATTAAAATTTTGTGTTCATTTATGTTTAAAAAAAAAATCAGCTTAATAATGACAAATTATTCTACGGTATTCATTATCATTCTTTCTAAGTCTGCTTTCCATGCTGGAATGGGTTATATTCTTTGTTATTTTCAAAATTAATTGAAACAAATGCAGTATATTTCAACACAAATATGGTAACGACAGGGTTAAGCAGTAGAAAATAATGCCATAATTTCAACAATATAATAGATTAACTCCCATTTTACCTCAAAATCCACTATGGAAAAATGAGATTGTTAATTCAAATGTTAACTACAGCAACCAAAGAGCAGTTATCTGAGGACATATTAAAGTGAACATATAAAATGATTCTTTTGTCTTTTCCTCTTGTTTAATGGAATTATTCTCTTAGTAACAACTATAGCCAAGATATCAGTGGAATTGTTTCTCTAGTTATTTATTTGATTCTATCTATCTATTAACTACAAGGTTACAAAAGTGCTGACACAGTGAAACGGCTATCTCAATTGAACAATTAGAGGCACACCTTCAATGTCAGCAGAAATAATCTGAGTCAACAAGTTAACCTAATTGAATTACTAACATGAAAGTTAACCAACCAAAGCACAGTCAGTGTCTAGTTGCCTCATAGAATTTTATTCTGACTCTTTTGCAGATATTACTTTTGGTTCCTGCCTGGCACGTTTCACAGACAGTTTCCGAGTTGTCTATTTTAATCTTGATGATTCAGATAAAGTCAGATCGTTATTGACAAAACTTGGAAGTAACAAATGTACCAAATATACCAAGTATGATGATGATGTTCTTCTAAGAATCCCCTAAGACATCAGCTTTAAGAAAACTATTGTCAGGAAGGTTTTTGGTGTAAAAGTCTTCTTTGTTTAAAATTAGACACAAATGTTTTAAAATTATTAAGTCAGAACAAGATGATTTCATCAGTTATACAGGTAGACTGAATTATGAGTATAAGTGTTTCAATTTGCATTCTTTAATTAACAATCAATTTAAATTGTTTAATTTTTATGGTGGGTCTCCAATCACTATCAAATGCAGATGTTCACACTAAACTTTTAATCACAGTTGAAGCGATGACACAAAATGATTATACAAGTCAGCAAAGAGTGCCAAAAGATAATTAAGTGTTGCTCCTGCAAATAACACAAATGTCATCAATGCCAGGGGTTTGGTCATATACGTTTTTGTTTGCCTAATCATTCAAGGAAAGTAAGCAAAAAGTTTCATTCCAAGCTTGTCACAAACAAATCAGGTCTGAAACTGGCATAAATCGTACTAAATTAATTTTCAAAAGAAAAAAAAAATCCATAAGTATTTAATTGTATCAATAAATCATATTCCAGTTAAACTAGTTAGATACAGCCTCTTGTATTTCATTGATTTCTTGCAAGACTTTGGGACAATTTGGTTGTCCACAAATATTTGAGACTGAAAATATAGCTAAAAATGCATCCAGTGATAATTTGAAGCTTATTGGGATGATTAAATGTAGAGTACAGTTTAATTCAAGTGTTTTCAATGGAACATGTTATTTGAAGAACATGACTTAGATTTACTGTGTTCAGATTGGATTACTGAACTAGACTTATGTAGTAAAATACTGAACTCTATTTGTTTACTATCAAATGCATCAACTGATTCTACCAATAATTCATACCAAGTTGTTTCATCCAACTCCTTTACCCGTCTACTGAAAGGAAAATGTCTGATTACAGAGATCTATTAGGATGCTGCAAGCTATATAAAGCAAGTTTGTCACTAAAGCTTGATTCAAAGCCCGTGTTTGAGCCCTGCAGACTTATTCCATATGCAGTTCAATTTAAAGTCAATAGAGTTAGATCATCAATCAGACATAATAAATCCAGTTAACTATTCAACTTGGGCAGCACCAGTACTAGTTCTTAGAAAGAAACAGTTTGGTTTGCCTTTGCGCATATTTTTCTACTGTACTAAATGAAGTGTTAAAAGACCAATCCTACCCTCTGCCTCTTCCTGAAAATAGTTTTAGCAAGCTTAATGGTGGCAGCTACTTCACAAACATTGATTTGTCTAATGCTTATCTACAAATTTAAGTTGATTACAAGTCAAACAACTGTTGACAATTAATACACACAAAAGGTTTTTTCCAATATTAAAGATTGCCATTTAGATAAAATATGGCTCAAGCAATTTTTCAACAAATAATGGACACAATGATAGTAGGTATTCTTTGTGTTATAGATTATCTGGATAATATTATAGTAACTGGTTCAATGAAAGAACTATTTTATTGATTAGATACTCTTTTCCACAAAGTGAATTCATTTGGTTTTTAAAGTAAGACCAGAAAAATGCAACTTTTTTATGGCATCAATAAAATATCTTGTTTTTATTATAAACAAAGACATTCGTAAAGCGAACCCAGCAAATGTAGAAGCTTTTCTGAAAAGGCTAATTCCGTCAGATATAAACAAATTGAGATTGTTTTTAGGACTTCTTAGCTATTACAGTGTGTTCCTACCTTCCATGCATCGCTAGCACGAACCTTTAACCTTTTAGCATTCAGATTACTCTTTCAATCATGCATTATCTTGTGGCTTTGAGATTTCGATGATGCGATTGATTATTTTTAGGACATTGTAGGGTAGGTGTGAGAGGCTGCATCTGGCTGATTTGAACATAAAACAGGTAGAATATTTAGGCTGGATATGGCCAGTTAGAATGCTAAATGGTTAAACCATCTACTTCAGAAAAACTCAAAATGGAACTGGACACCCACAAGCACAAAAGCTTTTGAGGAGGCAAAAGAATTAATACAATCTGATTTATTATTAACCAATTATGAAACAAAATCAGAAATAATACTAGCTGTGGATGCTTTTGATTATGGTATCATAACTGTCATATGACAAGTAATCCCAGATAGAATTGGGAAAGCAATAACACACACACAGCTCATATCTTAGGTAAAGCAGAAAGAAATTACAGTAAAATAGAAAAGGAAGTGCTAGCAGCTGTTTTTGCAGTTAAAGGATTTCACAAGATGGTGCATGACCTTTTGCTTTATTTACCAACCATAAATCCCTTGTATCTATTTTTGGCTTGAAGGAATGCATTCCAGTTTACACAAGCAAATCGCTTACTAAGATGAGCAACAATGCTACTGGATTATAACTTACAAATTAAATACAAGTTGATGAATGAATTTGGTAAAGCTGATGCATTATTGCATCTGGTGAATCAAAACTTAGACAATGATAGTGCTGCTATTGCTTCCATTTATGTAGAAAATGATGCACAAATTGCTTTATATACCACAATAGATGCTATTACTGGGTCAACAGATATGGTTGAAGATGCAACAAGAATAGATCCAACCTTACTGTTGGTTTTGTAAATATCAACAAATCGGTTGGCCAAGAAAACTATTCAGAACAGTTTTTCCTTCTGGCCTAACATCAACAAACTTAGAAGAGCTAGCACACACTTGTCATAGTAGTGTGCAGGCAAACAAGATGCTTAGGTTTGATTGGCAACCATAGCCAGTACCAGAACACATTGATTTTGATGACTCTACAAATATTTTTTGTTACTAGTCGATACTTTCTCGAAGTGGCCTGAATTTTTATGATGAACAATATTTCAATTTCATCCACAATTCACAAATTAAAACAAGCATTCAGTTAATTTGGTTTGATAGAAATTCTAGTATCAGATAATGGACCTTACTTCACATCGTCAAGT
Organism: Octopus rubescens; assembly: GCA_027564515.1. Classification (NCBI taxonomy): domain Eukaryota; kingdom Metazoa; phylum Mollusca; class Cephalopoda; order Octopoda; family Octopodidae; genus Octopus; species Octopus rubescens. Next base: position 2,855,306 of record JAOPUL010003101.1, on the reverse strand, counting down.
TTAATCAGTTTTACAAAACCAATGCCATAAGACATATCTATGTACCTCCTTATCATCCTCAGGTTCAATGGACAAGCAGAAAGATTTGTTGATACCTTCAAAAGAGCACTTAAATCAAAAATGATAGGAACCATCATAGAAGTTATACAAAAGTTTTACAAAGTACTCCTAATCCAACTGCTTCAGAACCTTCTGAACTCATGTTTGGGAGAAATATTAGGACAAATACAGAGACTATTCTGCCACATAAATGTAGAAAATGAGAAGCAAAACAATATTTAAATGACCAGTCCAAGAGATACATGAAACAGTTCCATCCTGAACAACCAGTATGGGTAGGTCAACTTAAAAAGGAAGGTTTAGTGTGGTTGCCTGGAATAATTAAAAAGCGATATGAAATGCAAGTGGATAATTAAATCTGGATAAGACATGTTAATCAACTAAGAGAGAAAGAAATAGTTCCACATCCTAGAGAATGACAAAGTGAGATGCCCCTAAACATCCTGTTGGAAAAATTCAATTGACCTTCATCATTGAAACTTCTTTCTTCTTCTTTCTCGTTTAACGCCCGTTTCCATGCTAGCATGGGTTGGACGGGTTTTACCTAATGGCTCTTCTCCAGGCCTCTCAATCTTGTGCCAGGCCTGGTCATAATCTCAACTTCCTAAGGTCATACCTAACTAACTGGGTCCATGTTTTACATGGTCTACCCCTCCC
>JAOPUL010003101.1:2843072-2854489 GCA_027564515.1 Octopus rubescens | reverse complement strand
ACCATCTTAATCTATTCTGGTGCATAATATCAACTATGTTGGGAATGCATAACCTATTCCTCAACTCTTCTGATGACATCCTTAAATAAAAAGTGATCCTCCAAAACATAACTAAGTTCAACACAAATTTGCCAAAATCCATCTAGAACCATTTTAGATCTGCACAAAAAGTCTTACGACAGTGGAACTTAAAAAAAAAGTGAGGTAGGTGTTAAGAACCTACTATTTTAATTGAAGAGTTTGTGAACCAGCAGAAATAAACATGTCTTTTCCCCTCTCACCACTATGAACTAGTCCACGTTTAATGTGATTGATCAAGTCCCCATACAATCAATGAACAGTTATTGAAGTGAAGGTATAAAATGATGGGGGGTTTTTTTTGTATTTTCCTTGGGGAGGGGGAGGCAGATTCTTGCCTAGTCTCACTTTTGTGCTTATTTTCCAAATACAAGTATTTTTCCAATGACCAACTCTTGCTCTCACTACTGTCTAGTGGGATTATTCTCTGAGTAACAATTATAACCAAGATATCAAGTGGAATTATTTCTTTCTCTAGTTATTCATTTGATTTTATCTATAAAAGTTATCAGCAATGTTACAATGGGCTTCCACATAGTTTCTATTTAGCAAATTCACCACAAGGCACTGACCTGTGATTATGATAGAAGACACTGACCCAAAGTGCCACAGAGTGGGACTGAACCAGAAACCACATGGTTGCAAAGCAAGCTTCTTAACCACACAACCATGTCTAATCTTTGCAGTTTGGCGGGGTGGGGGATACCGCCTGAGCAGTTATAAAATACAGATGAAACAAGCAAAAGAAGCGATCATCATGTATATTGGGAAAATACACAAACACATAGGCACTCATTGGCATTATTTGAAGTAGGTTAAAAATTTATATCATAGCAATGAACAATGTAGTTCAATTCACTGTCTATCTTAAGTTTAATGGGAAACAGAAAGGACAGTAATGTCCTGTTCTGACGTAATCGGATAAATAATTCAGGAGTGGTCTTAGCCATTTTATTCCACTTCATTTCCTACAGATTCACTATGTAACACTTAAAGAGGAAAGGACAAGTAGAATGAAGAAGTGGAGGAAAGAGGGAGGAAGAGAAGTTTGCAACTGGTTAAGTCCTTGGAATGTCGTTGTGATTTAAGAGAATCACTCTAGTCAACTTCTGCATGTACAAGCTGGCAAGACAAACCATAACGTAGTTGTTCTGTCTGTAAGAATCTATGGACATACAGGAACAGACTGGACAATGGAGAGAGGGGTGGGAAGTGGTTAATACTAGTGTAAGTGGGGTGGGTGACATGGAAGAGGTGGGTAGGGGTGAAGTGAGATTGAAAGGTCTTAGACATGTCTGGGTGTGTGTATGGAGTGGTGTTATGGTGGGGTAGGGGACGGGGTGGAAAAAAAGTGGGTAGGAGTGGGGAGAAGAGGTCGATGAGTTAAATTGAAAACTAGGAATATATGAGCAGCACCTCATCACTTGGCCAACTACCTGCATGGGTTGACCTAAGATTTTATAACTCTGTGTATGAGACAAGGAACCCTCTACTCGGTTGCTTGGCATGCTAGAAATAGCAACCAAATTCTCTCCCTTAAAAAAAAAACTAAAGATGCATTGGATAATGTAGTACAACATATAAAAAAGAGAAAACAGCTGGAATGATCATTGGTTATTATACTAAAATGACTACAAAAATGGAGAGGTAGGAAGATCGAATTGTAATCAACATCTCTACATGTTACCTATTATTTAACATCTAGATTGTTTAAAACCATTGAGTTATACTATGGAGCACTAACAACGGACAGTGATATTAGCTAAACCATATAAACAAGCATGCCAACTGCAGCGATTCTACATAGTCACTCAACATGCTAGAAATAGCAATGAAACCTCCCTCAAATCACACCCTACCATTTTAAAAGAAAAGAAATGACACCACAGTGAACAATGTGGTTCTAGATATACTAGAACACAAATGACATGCAGTTTACCTTCATAAAAATGTGAAAGTAAATTGTCCTAAAAAAGTTAAAGTAAAATGTGACAGAAACCAGAAGTGACATCCCATAATTTATATAACCAATGTATATATATATTTAATATAACATGAAAACTGTATTTTATATAAGATGAAAGCAATCACATTTACAGGAAAACCCAACACCCATTGAGGCAGAAACAAGATCCGTGAATAGCTCTTCACAAACTTTAATTTGTTTCCCCATACATGCTAATGAAGACATGATGTTGATAATTCATCAATAGTCCCACATTGTCACCTAAGTTTCGTTTTGGCAAGCATCCATTACCTGTCTATAGTCTGTGTATGGATGCTGTTATCGTTTGGATCAATGAAATTGAGTGAATGGCAACTTCTGAACTCATGAAGATATCAACCAGAGACCCACATAGGAAGCCCACCCATTGGATATCAAACAGTGTTTTATGAAATGTTGGTATGTCACTGTCATCACTTCCAATTTCTATCACAATTTACTTTCATTTCTTTATGAGGGTAAACTGCCTGTTAACCCCTGGAACATCAATCAACGCTCATAGATCTGCTTGATTACGAATGACCAAGAGTTTAAAACACACAAGGCGGCTGTCAAACCAAGCCTGTAAAAATGGTAGCTATTGTTTAAAATAATGATGACCTTCCCATGTCTGAAAACATTTTTGATTCAATAAAAAAAATGAAGTCTTTATTTTTTTCCTAACAAAGCAAAGGACAGAATATACAAACAAATATAGGAAATAGCTTCAAAAAAAAAATACTATAATAAAATGTACATAGGGTTATAGAGTTTTGTTTGAAGTTGATAATTCATTCTGTCAGTTTCTTGTGTTAGATAACCGCATGAAAGTGAGGAGGAAGTCAAAGCAGAGACAATGAAAATGTCATGTGTGAGTATGTGTGCATGAGAGAGGGTGGGAGTGGTATGAGGGCGAGAGGGAAAGAGAAGGGGGACAGACAGACAGGTACATGTGTGTGTGCAGCCAGAACAGATAGGTGGCAGATGAACTAATTGGCAGGGGCCACTGATTTTGAAAGTGTTTAACATCATCTGTTGAAGACAGATGGAATTGTGGTAGAGCACTAAACTTCTTTAATTGTATTTTTTATTGATATGTTACTTTATTGTTAGTACATCATGTACATACATGTATATACATCTGTAACCCAAACATAAATCATACAACATATTTAGCACTGATTACTAAAATATTTAATGAGTAGCTTGAAGTAGAGCCTACATTTCACATCTGTCTTGGGTCTATTATTACCAGCTTTCTACAGACCTACACACACACACTTTACAATACAAAGACTATGAGGAAAATAGGGGAGGTGGGGTTAAACGAGAAGAAAGTGGAGCAAAAAAAATGTACTTAATGAGTCTAAGTCTTTTGAAGAGTAGCGCAGAAAACATGCAAAATTGAAATGAGGCACGAGAAAGGAAACACCATAGATCTTAATAATCCCTTCAAATGTTCAATTTGTAATTGAGTCAAATTTTCTAAGTTTGTATTCATGTTAGCCACTTTCTCCAGACTACTACAACTACTAACAATAACTTCCAGCACCTTGGGCAAGTGTCTTCTACTATAGCCCCAGGCCAACCAAAGCCTAGTGAGTGTATTTGATTGATGGAAACTGAAAGAAGCCGGTCATTTTATATAAGATGAACCAAACAAAAGTAAGCTAATAACAGATAAATGCAATTTGAAAGAACAAATGTCTGCCAGACATGTACTAAATATCTTTCTATTGGTGGTCTGGAGAGACACATGTTTGTACACAGTGCTAAATGTCATTCTGCAATGCATTTAACTGAGAGGAGACATGTAATAGTTACAGGAAAAGCTACTAATTATCATGAGCTGGGATGAAGTCTCATCTTCATGCTGCAGCTCATTAACAAGCTATGTGGTCATACTCATTCACATACCATAATATATAACTTTTCCTTTTCTTTGATACCACTTTGATATCTCATCAAAATCACATGTTTAATTTAATGTTGATAATCTTGCTCAAAATATTCGTAATCTCAACATCCTTGACCTCTAGAACCAAATGAAAATGATGTAACAGCTATCGTTTCTTCTTAATTTGTTCTATGTCACAATACTTTAGGAAATGTTAGGCAGTGTTCCACAGCCCTACAAAAGTAATACTAAGAATGTAAATGAGAAAGTTTGTTATCTAATAATAAAATCTATTTCTAAAAAAGAGAAAAAACATCCACATGCAGTAATTGAACACAAAAATTAAATTTTTTTGTGAAAAGCATAAAATGCAAATGTAAATTGTGCAATTAGAAAAAAATCTGTAAACGCTGAAATCAATAGCAGTTGTGAACATAAAAATTTAATGACTTCTTTGTTCCGGTTTTTCATTCTACTACTTTGATATGACTTTATAAAAAGCATGGAACTTTGTTGCTGATTGCAATCTGCAGGTTTACCAGCGAGATTGAGGTGATTCCTTGGGTTTGTCTAAATTGACACCAAAACTGAATCCACTTATACAAACAAGTAGGTTGTTGATTATAATCTTTTTAGGGTTTTACATTGGCAAATGTAAAATAAGGACTCAGTGTTATTAGCAGAATAAAGTAATTAAGAATTAATTAATATATAAAATTGTCTTTGCAGGTGAAACATGAAGTAGATAAAGCTATCCAAAAAGGTTTTTAACCCAATTTACACATTATTTACTGCTTTATGGATAGAGTGCTTTCCCACTTGTCGAAGTATCACCACATTAATATATATATATATATATATATATATATATATTGTTGTAATAATGAGTCAAACCAAATAGTAATATTTTAAAATCACTTAATACGTACATATCCGGTTTGTGCAATATATAATGGGAAATATATCCATTATGTAAACCTTCCTCAGTTAAAGCATTTCAAAAACATTTTTGATACGCTTTTACACAAACCTGAAATGTATGTATTAAACGATTTCAAAATATCACTATTTGTTTTGACTTCATTATTACAATTAATGTGACTCGATGCCAGTACAAATTAGTCGGTCTTGACTCCACTTATGCAGATGCTCTAACAACGATTTGGAGTAGTATGTTATATTTGACTTGAGTCGAAAAATCTGGTACTGTTCATCACTTCTTAGTGTAACATGAAATAATATATATACAGGGTGATTGAAAAGTAACTCCCTGTACCTCACCAGGCTGCAAGATGAAATCTGGCCACTTATCAGTACTTGGGAGAATATTGAAGATTTGATTTTCATGCAAGATGGTGCTCCTAAGCATTTTGTTATTGTTGTTCGTGAATGGCTGAATGCCCACTTCCCTGGGAGATGGATGGGTCATTGTGGTCCACATGAGTGACCAGCCAGAAGCCCTGACTTAACACCTTGCGACTTTATATTTTTTTTTGGGGGGGTGGTAAAGGAACACATCTGCTATCCCAAACCAATGACTTTGGAAGAACTTTGGAAAGGTGAATATGAGAAGTTATGTCTTCAATCCAACAAGAGTTCCTGGTGAAATCAGTTGATGTGATTCCCGGGTGGCTTGAGAAACTGGTAGCAAATGCTGATGCCCATATCGAATTTTAAATAAAACTCCATGCTATACGCTTTCTTCTCATATTCATCTATTGTAAAAATTATAGTTAAGAAATAAATTATAGGAATTTTAAAATAGGGAGTTACTTTTCAATCACCCTGCATGTGTGTATATATATATAGATATGTGTGTGTATGTGTGTATATATATATAGAGAGAGATTGAACAAAAACTGTGCGGAAGCCCGCTGGACAGATTTTCCCTATAATTCAAAAGTCCAGCCTTCTTCACTTATTGTCTCAAACCAATTCGACTTAGGAATTACATTAAAAATATGCGTCTTTGGAATACTTTTACGTGAATTTAAACGAGTCAGACGTTCATTTTGATTGCACTTGTAAACACTCGTCATCAAAACCGATGGAGGATTCAAGATCCAACATCCAACAGTTGACCAATGCTTTGTGAGTGAAATTTGATAGAGAGCGGAAACCCTGTAGATGCCTGTCATATCTAGTAGAACTAATAACTTTTACTAAGCTTCACGGTTTGCTAACAAAAAGGGTTTAAAACGTGTCCTCCATCATCATCATCCTTTAACGTCTGTTTTCCATGCTAGCATGGGTGGGACGGTACCACAGGAGCCAGCCAAGCCGGAGCCTGCACCAGACTCCTCTGGTTTTGTTTTAGCAGGATTTTACAGCTGGATGCCCTTCCTATCACCAACCACTTCACAGTGTGTGGACTGGGTGTTTTTAAGTGTCACCTGCATTTCTGGAAAGCAATTTTAATAAAGTATATATTTTACCGCTTTGTTGCACCCTGAAATGTTGTTGCATCCGCTATGGGATACAAGCACCCCAGCGTTACAAGTATTCAAAATTACTTTCGCTATAGAAAGTGAAAGAAAAATAACTAAGGCTTGACTGTGTGATAAGAAGTTTGCTTCCCAACCACATGGTTCTGGATTCAGTTCCACTGCGTGGCCCCTTAGGCAAGTGTCTTCTACTGTAGTCTCAGGCCGACCGAAGCCTTGAGTAGATTTGGTAGGCGGAAACTGAAAGAAGCCCGTCGTATATATATATATGTGTGTGTGTGTGTCTTTGTCCCCCATCACCGCTTGACAACTGGTGATAGTTTGTTACGTCCCCACAAAGGGATCGATAGAATAAGTACCAGGCTTTAAAAATAAGTACTGGAGTCGATTTGTACGAATAAAAAAAAAAATCTTCAAGGTGGTGCCCCAACATGGCCGCAGTCTAGTGACTGAAACAAGTAAAATAATTTTCAAGTTCGTTCGTCTTGCAAACAAACGGACACAAAATTGCCTGGATCTTTTATTTACTACTTCTAGTCAGTCAAACATGTTTCAAGGATGTGCTTAACTTATTTCATCATTATATCTATCACTGATACGACAGAAAAACAATAATCCAAACGTCTTCAGAAATTCCAAGTTTATAAAATTATACTATAAAACATTACGCCAGTTTAATTCATTTTAGAAAACATTTCTATATAAGTATGTGTTCTTCGTACTGTAATGCAAACATCTAGTGTTTGATATTGGCTGCCATGTCGCTTTTGTTTTGTATCAAGGAAGTTCTGAATACAAACGTTCCGCTTATAACTAACTTATTCTGCGTTTAATTTGCAGCAAGCGCTAACACGCTATCTTAAACAAAGTGAAGCGTGTTGCGAGTCAAATCTCATCCACATTATGAATCGCCTCCCTGCGTTTTTTTTCTCCGAGTATTTAAGGGCGGCAATTTGGCAGCAGACTCGTTAGAATGTCGGATAGAATGCTATGATGTATTTGTTCTGTCTGCGCTCTATAATCAAATCCTCCAAGGTCAATTAGACAAGTACTGAAGTCGACGGTATCAGCTAATCCTTCTGCCAAACTTCAGGCCTTTTTTACCTATGGTACAAACACATTATTTTGGTTGAGTCAGTCTCTTGTTACACAGGATCTTCAGAAAGTTATACTTTTGTTATACACAAACAAATATTATTAATAAAACAAGGTACGCGTGTGTAGCTGTGTATTAACTTTGTGCGCTTATCATTTTTAAGCTTTATTTTAGGGCGTTCTAAAGTCAAAAGGATAGAGAAGCAAGCACTGCCATAATCCATGAAATGATGTAAAAGTATACATCTATCCTGTCGGTGACGCGAGAAGAAGAATGAAATTTCACTTCTTGCCTCCTAAGTCTTATACTATTAGACTACTTATACTATCACTACTAACAATAACTTCACAACATTCACTAACATCGTTACTGACAGGCAAGTTAAACAGCTGAACGAAATCAGCTGAAAAAAAAGAAGAAAAATAAAGAAGAATGGAAGGAATGCAGATGCAGAAATATTTCAACTGAAAATGAAGAAGAAAAAAATGTTGGTTTATATATTGCTTAGAAAAATAGTCTTATAAGTAAGTGAAGTAGAATATACTGCTGTAGTTTATGATAAATAAATTTACTGAATTATATCTCTCGAGAGATAATTCATATCTTGCTTAATTAAAGAGAGAGAGAGAAATTAGTACAGCGAACTTGAGAAGTACTTATGTGTGATATAGAACAAACAGGGCAAAGGACTTCTTTTTTTTAATAATTTTATTTAGCTTACAATCGACATTAAATGTAAAAGCCCGTTACTGTTTAGCCCCAGGTCATCTTTGATCAAACAATCCTATGATTATAGGCGTCCCAGCCACGACCAATTAAAGGAGATTTATTTGGCTGCTATTAATAGCAGAATCGGGCGATTGCGTAGCCGATTCCTCGTTGGTTCTGATCGAGAATACATAAATCAAGGCATTCTAGCCACGACCTTTCCGTCAGACTGTATCTATGACTGCATTATCCAACGTCTTTCTTAAAGACGGTAATATGTGATTTTTAGGAAGATTTGGCTGCTATTTCTAGTAAGTTAAACGACCATATACAGGCTCTTTTTCGTGGGCTTGATTTCGTATTTCACCGACCACGGATGAGGGTTGCTTGCCTCTCGCGCGAAATTTCAATACAAAATCGTGAAACGTTTCAATGAAATATTTTATATAAAGTATAATAATTCAGTCTAGCTAGAAAAGAACTGAAACTAAATAATGAAAATAGAGTGAGGAGAGTGGTAAAATAAAATGACTGGTAGTCTGTACATCGACCACGGTGGAATTTGAACTGATTGAATTAAAAACTAGACAGGGTAAGGTTTATTAACATCATTAATGAGCATGCAGCTTGTCTTCGTCATTATTAGAAGTTCCTCAGATTTAATGCTGATAACACTCTTTTCTTTACGCGATGAACGGAAAAGAAAAGATGAAAGACAATGAGAATGAAGGAGAAAAGCAATGAGATGAAAATGTCTTAATACGAAGTCGGGAAAGAGAGAGAGGGAGATATGTGAATAATTTGGAGGAGAGAAAAAGATGAGAAGGGGGGAAGAATAAAATAAAAAATAATGAAAATCGAAATAGAGGAAGACGAAAGAGAAAAGACTTGCTTAAACATTACAACATTACTACCTATTTGACGAAATAAACAACAACAAGTAGGTGAAAGCATCATCCACCATTGTTGGTGCGTGTGAACCCAGTGCCAACGACCAGTCGAGAACTAGTTTCGATTTTTGGTTGTCGTTGTCACATTGCCCTTGAGAGGAAAACGAATACAACACAATCCTATTTAGCCTCTGCCTTCATTTATACACACACACACATACATACATACATACACACACATACATACACACACACATTTACATACACATATACATACACACTATTTTATTCGCTGTTTCAGCTTCCCTAAGTAGCAGGAAACCCTGAGCTTGGACTAAGTAAACATACTAAAACTAGTACTTGCTTTTATATAAAACGATGTTGGATGATGTTAAAATTTATATGTGTAAATTCTTACAACGAAAAGATTGACGGTGATTTGGAAGTCAGGTTGCCTGATTCGAAGTCATTTTAAATCGTTTCCTTGTAAACAATGTTTACTCTGCAAAAAGATATTGAGTGATCCTTCAATTTAATGTTTAATCGTTTTTTTGCATTAAAAAAACATACACACTCAATAAATGTGCGTGTGTGTGTGTGTGTGTGAATACACATACACACAGATACTAGTTTACATTAAACTAAATCCTATCTAGGTGACTTGTATATACAAACACCTGCTAACTGCTGATAATAAATGAACGATGATAATAAACGACATAAATACATGCGAAAGAGTGGGAGATGGAAAGAAAGAAGCTACATCTGTCTCTCTAAATAATGGAATGAAAGCAAAATGAGAGGGGAGAGATTCAATAGACAAACTAGATGCAGAAGAGAAAATGTAGTATGGTGGAGAATAAAGACGAAATATTTTTGTTTTTCAGACTGATTTCGCACATTTTGGTAGAAAACCAAAAAGTCGTCGCGATGAGAGAGAGAGAGGGAGAGAGAGAGAGAGAGAATGTACGGTTAAATCGATATTTAGATATCTTATTTCATCGACCCCTATGATTGTAAAATGGTAGATAGCATGTTTGTTTTTCGGCAAACCTCCTTTCATAATTGTTTCTAACATAGGCAGCACACAAGACCTGAAATTCGCGGGGAGAGTTAGTCGATTATATGACTCAGAGGGATAAAAAGGCAAAGTTTGGTCAAAGAATGAAAAGAGCAAGAGAAAGAAAAAAGTACTGCAAGGCATTTTTTGCGACATTCTAATAATTCTGCCATCCCGCCTCCTGACATAATTGTTTACGATTTCGGCACAAGGCCAGCAATTTTGAAGTACGCCAGTATTTATTTCATCAAGAAAGGATAGAAAGTAAAGTTGACCTCAGCAGGATTTGAACTCAGAACATAAAAAATCGCAATACATTTTCCCTTGATAATCTAACAATTCTGCTAGCTTGATTCCTTACATAATTAATGGTTTCAAATTTTAGGGTGGAGGAGTAAATCGATTACATCGATCACAATGTTCAACTGGAACATTATTTTATCGATGCCGAAAGGCTGAATGGCAAAGTCGATTTTGGCAGTATTTGAACACAGAACGAAAAAGAAAAAAAAAATCCGGAAGAACTACTGCTAAGCATTTTGTCCGACTCGCTAACGATTCTACCAACTCGCCGCCCTTCCTCCTTGAGTAATAAAAAAAATATATGTCAACTTAACTTGGTCGGTGAAACATTTGACACCTGCTTTTGCAATGTCTACATATTTTGGCATAAAAACAAAACCACAATCGGGGATTTGGGGGGGGGGTTAATACACACGCCACACAATCCACGAGACTTAGCTAACTATCGTCAAAATAAGGCATAAGAAAAGTAATAAAGTGGGTGTTCATACTAAGAAAGTAGCGCAAGATAATCCGAAGAACCAATATGCTGTGGCGAGACAATGTTACATATTAAGTCAATTAGACATTACAAAAACCCTCCGACATTAACATATTATATACATTCATGTGCTACGGTGAAGGTGTATATCGTAAAGTCGTCAGTGGAAGAAGCCAGAAAACAAATTCCCATTGCAAACTGCCATCAGTGCCCTTGAGAAAGATAATCGTCATGTTTCTTTCCTTGTATAAAACGAACCCATTCTCTCATGTGTGTGTGTACACACATCATACACACAATGCGTATGTGCTAATATATTTATTCACGTCCACCGTGCCTGTGTGTGTAGATGTATGTATGTATGTATGTATGTATGTATGTATGTATGTATGTATGTATGCATAGAGATAGATAGATAGATAGATAGATAGATAGATAGATAGATAGATAGATAGATAGATAGATAGATAGATAGA
>JAOPUL010003101.1:2686697-2702967 GCA_027564515.1 Octopus rubescens | reverse complement strand
TACTACTACTACTACTACTACTACTACTACTACTACTACTACTACTACTACTACTACTACAACTACTACTACTACTAATAGTTATAATTATATTATATAATTATATTATTACGTTAATAGACAAGAAATTATATTGCCTATATAGAGGATTATTGTTATTATTTATTATTACGTTAATGCATGCTAATCTAGTTAGTAAGTATTTTATCTTGAGGTTTGGTGACAAGTCTTTTCAAGTCTTAAGAATCTGTCTTAGGATTCTTGCGGAATATAGGATCGTAATTTTCCACAAGTCGGCAATACGAGTTTTAATTTCAATATCTTTCAGCCTTTAATGTAGCATTTTGGATATTGTGCCAGGTGCAGCAATTATAATAATAATAATTATTATCTTGGTCTTCCACAGTTTCTTCACTGGCTATATCCTGATATTTCTCTTCTTTCTCTTCAATTTCTTTGATATCGACTTTCTATCATAAGAAATTGAAAAATCTATGAACTTACAATGTTTATTTTGTTCTCTATAATCATATCTGGTCTTCATGCTTTAATAATATGGTCAGTCTTTATGGTGAAGTCCCACAAAATCTTGTAATTCTCATTTTCTATCACAACCTCTGGCTCATATTCATACCAGTCGGTTAAAATCCCAATGAACTATTTCGCCTACACAGTCATGCCTGCGCTTATACTCTTTTTGTGCTAGTATACCGCACTTCCTAAAAAGATGATTGATACTTTCGTCTCCTTTCCTGCCGTGTCTGTGTTTTGTCGATTTTTGCTTTATCAGATTTGATGTAATGGCTTTTTCCTGAGTGGCTATAATTAGCGTTTCTGTCTCTCGGTTGTTTTGGTTGCTGTTGTTATTATTATTAAAGAGGTGAAGTGGCAAAATCGTTAACACGCCGGGCAACATGCTTAGCGGCATTTCGGCCGCCTTTACGTTCTGAGTTCAAATTCCGTCGAGATCGACTTTGCCTTCGGGGTCGCTGAAATAAACACCATTCAAACACTGGGATTGATTTAATCGACTAGCACCCCCCCCCCCAGCATTTCAGGACTTGTGCTTATAGCAGAAAGGATTATTATTATTATTATTATTATTATTATTATTATTATTATCAATTCCGCCGGGGTCGACTTTGCCTTTCATCCTTCCGGGGTCGATAAAATAAGTACCAATTTAACACTGGGGTCGATGTAATCGACTAAACCCCTACCCCGAAATTGCAGGCATTGTGCCTAAATCTGAAACCATTATAATATTGTACAGGCAATATTTAAATGTATCTCATTGATGAAGGGTTTTGCTCAAAGCATCAGGATTCTTGTCTCTTCAATTCTCATACAAACTTAATCCAAATTTACAAATTTTACTAAATGATTTTCCCTGGCACAACAAACCAACACTAGTTTAGCAGAGCTCAAGGTTTTTTTTTTGTTTATTTATTTATTTTATTAGCTTTTATCTTTCTTTTACTTGTTTCAGTCATTAGACTGCAGCCATGCTAGGGCACCGCCTTCAAGAATTTTTAGTCAATTGAATTGACCCCAGTAATTATGTTCTTTTTTAAAGCCTAGTACTTATTCTATCAGCCTCTTTTGTCAAACCGCTAAGTTACAGGGATGTAAACCCACCAACACTGGTTATCAAGCGGCGGGTGGGCAGGGGACAAACAGACACACACACATATATGAGGCTTTTTCAGTTTCTGTCTACCAAATCCACTCACAAGGCTTTTGCAAGCCCGAGGCTATAGTAGAAGACACTTACCCAAGGTGCCATGCAGTGGTACTGAACCCAGAATCATGTGATAAGAAGGTAGGTTTGGGGGAAGAAGTTGTGCTGATAGCTTTCCAGACCCATGACCAGTGAAATAGATGACTGATGTGGGAGTAGTACTCCTCCATTTAGCACTCTCAGTTAAGCAATGTAGAGGATTAGCAGTTATTAGGGGCTGAAGTTATTTTCTGGCTCTGAAGAGAAAGACCAATCATTGAGATGCAATCTTTGCTTTGTAAATAATGTGTGTTTGCAAGGAGAGAACCCCAGTAACAGAGAGGCCCTGCATTTGGAGTAACCACAAAGGCTTTAGCTGCATGCTGCTTACATGGGAGTGAGGCATGATAAAATCTTCTTGGTATGTGAATGATCATGTTTTTGCTGTTGAAGGGGACAAGATTGGCACAACCCCATTGGAAGATAAAATATTGTGAGTCTGTTTCCTTCCATTACAAGCACTATGCTGTTGTAACCCTGAACAAAGTACTGGTCTTGCTCTGATCCAATTAACTATCAATAAAACAAATACTAAAAGAAGGTGAATGACTCAAGATGGAGTATACTAACCAAGATCAAATCCTCTTATAAAAGAATCAATGAAGAATAAGTGAATTACTGCATACAATTACTTTGCATAGATATGGTCATGAATAGTAAGGAACAGCACTTTAATTAACAGAGTTACAGGTAACATATTGTAGAATTCACGATAAATGATATAATTATGGTCATACATAGTAAGGAACAGCACTCTTGTTAACATAGTTACAGGTAACATATTGTAGGCTTTATGATAAATCAAAGGAAGAAATATGCATTCGATTATATAAGCAGGTAAGGCTAAAATCAATCTTAAAATGTTGCTTAATACGTTAATACTATGTGTATCTTGGCTTTTAGAATTAATATTACTGTTACCACTCACTGCATGCTGTAAGAGGTGATTAAAATGGTTTGTGCATCGAAGGGCATTTGATCATAAAGCTTTATCTCAGAAAGTTCCATCTAATACATGCCAGCATGAATAAGCAAACACAAAAACAATGTTACGATGAAATTTATCATTTTCTTCCTTGCTTTCATAGCAGAGATGAAGTAGCGAGCCAAATGCTGATGTGGGAACCAACACACGGAAAGCAACCTAGAGGTTGTCCGTCCTACCAGAACATTTATCGACCAACTGTTTGAAGGCTCTGATCTACTGAAGATAGACCTACCAAGAGCAATGCAAGAAAAGAAATTCTTGAGAAAGTAGTTGGCAGTGATCGTCTGTGGACGATGCAGTAGGTAGATAGGTATCATTTTCTTTGACTAGAAATCTAACAATATACTTAGTTTCTTGAATCACATTTCTCTCCCACCTTGTTCCTATTTTTTTTTTTATAACTAAACCGTCTAACTCATGCCAGCATGGAAATTGGACGCTAAATGATGATGATGAACTTGGCGTTAAGAAGAGCATCCGGCTGTAGAAACCATACCAGAACAGACAATGGAGCCTGGTGTGGCCCCTGGCCTTACCAGCTCTGATCAAACCATCCAACCCATGCCAGCATGGAAAACAGACATTACATGATAATGAACTTATAGATGTAAGGACAGCGCCCATAACCTTTTTGTAGCAAAACCTGGAGATCTGATCGAAATGCTAGTGATGGAATGGACTAGGTAGTGGTTCATTCATTCATTTACACCCATTTTTTTCCATACTTGCATGAGGACAAATATGTTATTCGGGGCATTGTTTTATAGTTGGATGCCCTTCCTGACACAAACCCTTATCTGTTTTTCAAGCAAGAGTTCTTTTATTCTGCTTATATCAGATGATTTGTTGACAGAAGAAACTAACAACACTGCTTCCTGCATTTTCATACAAATAACTGCAAATGTAAACAAACACAGAGACATGCACATATAATGGTCTTCTTTCAGTTTCTTTCCACCAAATCCATTCACAAGGCTTTGGTGCTGGCCCTGGAGCTATAGAAGACACTAGCCCAATGTGCAACACGATAGGACTGAACCTGAAACCACATGCTTGGGGAACAAACTTCTGAGCCACACACACACATATATATATCGAGAGAGAGAGAGAGAGAGAGAGAGAGAGAGAGAGAGAGACACACACACAAAGAGAGAGATCATGATGCTATATTGCTTTCAAGTTTTGGCACAAGGCCAGCAATTTCAGGGGATGTATAGGTAGACTAGATTGACCCTAGTGTTCAATTGATGCTTATTTTATCGGCCCCGAAAGGATGAAAAGCCAAGTTGACCATGGTGGAATTTGAACTCAGAACATAAAGATGGACGAAATGCCGCCAAGCATTTTGCCCAGCGTGCTAACAATTCTGCCAGCTTGCCGCTTTATCATAATCCTATATTGGCAATTGTTTATGCATGTATGTGTGTAAAGTTCCTATGTTAAATGCATGTTGTTAGGGCATTCTGTCACAATTTCTGCTCTTGTTTATCTTCCATGCCATACCTATAATTTAAAGTATTGCATCCATGATCATCAAGGGTTTTTGTTTTGTTTTGTTTTTTATAACCATTGTGTATCTAGGACAGCAGTATTCAATATTTCATTTCCAGCCAACCACATAGAAGCTCTTAACCTCCAAAGCAAATGATACCTATCTTTGAAATGGCCCAGTCCACCCCTAAGACTTCACACCAATTAATATGGATGGTTCTCCTAACCACAGAATTATATGGTTTTCAAAACCTACACCCTACCAATATTTCCCTTTTACAACTAGCATTTTGCTCTTTAAAGATAATTGCATATAAATAAGATTCTCAATTCTCCACCTAACCAAGGTCCTGAAATAATCCCTTCCTCACAGAAAAACTACTTTTCTTGCAAGCCAAATAAGAAATACACTATGTTATCATTTAACATACTAGAAATAGTAACCAAATGTCGCTTCTAATAAAAAGATGGGAAGGTCATGTCTGCACAGCTTTTGATCATACATAGGACAGCTCAATCAGGACTGACTTGGGTCAAATAAACCCACAAACATACACTTAAAACACTGAGGCCTGAAGGAATCACTATATACATCAATGTCTGTAACTACTTGTACCAACACAGAGGTGAAATTCCCAGAATTTGCAAATTGGGCAAGATTATAACTCTAAAACCCAAGTGAACTAATATTATAAAGACCTATCACTCTCCTATGCATGCCCTCAAAAGTTTTAGAAAGGCTAATCCTTGACATCACTAACCCCTACATCCTCCTTTCCAAACACAAATTCAGACCACTACTCCACTCACAAACCTAGCATGATGGCTTTAACATAAAAAAAAAACTCCTCACACATACCATTCAAACAACCAGTGACACTGGTAAACATTTCAGTTCTGTTCAACACTATCCCACTCATACAAGAAATACTCAACACCACCTTAAAAATCAACAGTGTGGTTAAGAAGCTAGCTTCCTAACCATGTGGTCTCATGTTCAATTCCACTGTGTGTCACTTTGGGTAAGTGTTCTCTACAGCCTTGAGTTCAACCAAAACCTTGTGACAGGATTTGGTAGATGGAAATGGTAGATGCAAATAGATATATGTATGTCTGTGTGTGTGTGAATATGTTTGTGTGTGCTCTTGTCTTGACATCATGTGAAGGTTGTAAACAAGCATCACCATCATATAAGCAATGTTGTTCATTTCCAGTCTTCTGTGAAAAGTATATCTGGCCATGGGAAAATATTACAGATGAAGGTTGGTGACAGGAAAGGCATCCAGCCATAGAAAATATGCCTCAACAAATTCCATCTGACCCATGCAAACATGGAAAAGTGGACCTTAAATGATGATGATGAAACTACTGTTCAAGCTATTGAATCAATGTAGCATACAAGAACAATACTTCTAGAACCTGCTATTTCATGAATGGAGTGCCATAGTACAGAGTACTGCTATAGCAAGACCCTAAAAACAAAAACAAGATCAACCTTCCTACTCAACATGGACAAGTATAAGGAACACACACAGAAATAACTACATCAATAGCTTCATTGGCCCCAAACATTGTTATGCTCTGACCAAGTCCACCTTGCCTACCTCCACTGTGGCCATCACCAGAAACTATAGGCATGCAGAAAAAACACTGCAAAGTGGAAAGAGTGCAGCATATTTAAACTGTCATATTGCACTCCGTGCAATACATTATTGCATCTAGAGTGTGAGCAGTATGACTCTCAGCTAAGTGGAAGCATGGGATAAAAAAATAAATAAATAAATAGATCTATGGGTCATGTTTAATTAGCAAATTAGTCTGCTCAGAATTATCTACTAGAGACACACGGAATAACCAGCTGGAAAGGTCGCTATCCTGGGGTTAAAATAGCAGTATTTTCTTTTCTTAAATAGCCATGTTCGTGTGGCACTAGAAATTAATAACCAGGTTTAATTGTTTGACTGACTACCTGCATGCCAAAGGGCTGCCTGATTAGGAATGACCTGAAACTACATGCAACAAAGAGAGTTTACTCATATGAGCATCTACAATTAAAAGCTTGTCTCAAAAAATTTGAAGTGGGAGGCATGGCTGTGCAGTTAAGAAGCTAGTTTTTCAACCACATGGTTTTGGGTTCAGTCCCACTGTGCAGCATCTTGGGCAAGTGTCTTCTACTATAGCTCCAAGCCAACCAATGCCCTGTAAATGAATTTAGTAGAAAGAAACTGTATGGCAGCCCATCGTATGTGTTTTTGTGTCTGTCCCCCACCAATGCCTGACAACTGGGGCTAGTTTGTTTATATTTCCATAACTTAGTGGTTTGGCAAAAAAAAACGATAGAATTTATACCGGACTAAAAAATAAGTACTAGGGTTTGACTATTCAGTGATTCTCAACCATTTTTTACCACTTGATTCTTATTGTACAAGGGTGGACCCTCATAGCCATTCAACGTTTTTTAAAAATTCTATTATATTTTTATAATTAAATATTATTAGGAACCATATGAAAAAGTTGTTAAAATATTGTGTATTATAGAAGTATAACTGATTTATTGCACAGGCGTGGCTGTGTGGTAAGAGGTTTGCTTCCCAACCACATGGTTCCAGGTTCAGTCCCACTGCGTGGCACCTTGGGCAAGTGTTTTCTACTATAGCCTCAGGTTGACCAAAGCCTTGTGAGTGGATTTGGTAGATGGAAACTGAAAGAAGCCTGTCGTGTATGTATTTATGTATGTGCTGGTGACATGTTAAAGGCACCCAGTACACTCTCTGAAGTGGTTGGTGTTAGAAACCAAGCCAAACATAGACTGGAGTTTGGGCGCAGCTCCCTGGCTTGCCAGTTTCCAGTCAAACCATCTAACCCATGCCAGCATGGAAAACAGACGCTTGATGATGATGATATTATAACAAAATCTTATATGAACCCATTGGACTAAGAACCACTGAACTACATCCTTCAAGGCAGTGCCCCAGGTCTAATGACTGAAAGAAATAAAAGATAAAATGATATAAATAAAATATTTAGGGGGAGAAAAAACCAGAATTGTAGTCTCTCAATCTCAAAAATTATATCAGTGATTGTTAATAAAAACACAGGTGTGGATGAGTAGTTACAAAGCTTGCTTCCCAGCCATAAGGTCTTGAGTTCAATCCCACTGCATGGCACCTTAGGCTGGTGTCTTCAACTATAGCTCTAGACTGACCAAAGCCTTGTGAGCAGATTCGGTGGATGGAAACTGAAAGAAACTCACTGTACATGTGTGTGTGTGTTGTGTTTGTCCCCCACCACCACTAGACAACCGTTGCTGGTTTGTTTACCTCCCTGTAGCTTAGCGGTTCAGAAAAAGAGGCAGGGAGAATAAGTACCAAGCTTTAAAGAATCAGTACTGGGGTCGATTTGTTGGATTGAACCAGTGGTTCTCAACCAGAGGTCATTAGCCCTTAGGGGTCCACATAAGATATCGTTAAAATTTATGTGCAATAAATTGGTTATACTTCTACAATACACAAAATATTTTAACAATTTTTTAATACAGTTTCTTATAATATTTAATTATACAAATATAATAGGATTTATTTAAACATCAAGTGGCTGTAAGGGTCCACCCGAGTAAAATGGGAATCAAAGGGGTCCATAGGTAAAAAAGGGTTGAGAACCACGGGACTAAACCCTTCAAGACAGAGCCCTGGCATAGCCACAGTTCAGTAACTGAAATAAGTAAAAGATAAAAATACTTAGATTAATCAACGCTAATCTGAAAATCTTTCTTAATGGTGAAACTTAATACAATGACATTTAGTGAAGATTGTCATCTGTATTAAGTCAACTTATTTCCATAATACTATTTACTATTTATTTGAATTGAAAACCCGGTTAGGAACTAACAGCAGATAAACACATCTGTCTACTATTAGTATTTTAGAGAAGTGACGGACGTTCTTTACACAAAATAAGTCTCTTTATGGTCAGCCAATTTGCTAGAAATAGCAGCTAAACCCCTCTCAAATTACATTCTACTGTCTTTAAAAAAAAAGGACACATTGGTGTTTGGATAAACCATTGCAGGATATACAAAAAAAAAACAGGATGCTCGAAGCTGGAACGCATTTGTTTAAAAGGCCTGCTTGACCAGCGCTGATGACTTGAGCTAAAAATAATGCCAGTTAAAGCCAACGAGGGAACTTCTAAGTGTGGTCGCTCGATCTGGTAGAAATAAAAATCAAATCTACCTCAAATCAAACGATACAAGTTTAGAAGGAGATAATTTGGAGAATGCTGTTCTGGATGTACACTCATATTGCCTGAAGAAAAAAGAAAAGAAAAACACAGGATGCTTACGATCTCTGCCTTTGATCAGGGCTCTGAAGGACTTAAACAACCACAGTTGAGACAGTTTGTCAGATTCCTTTTTACCGATTTTAACATCCCAGAACATCACTTGAAAAGAAACATCAGGCCCAGTGTATTACAAACTTTACTGCAAGATAAGTAACAGTTTACAGTTTGTACAACATATAATCAATAAACTACCTTGTATATATCAAAACACAAGTGAACATGATATAATAAAAGAAGCGTCAACAACTTAATGATTTCTGATTTTAAGCAAAAGGCAATGAAATTAGGGGTTAGTAGTCGATGCCATCGACCCCGGAATGATAAAAGACAACGCTTAACCTCAGTGGAATTTGACGTCTGGGCAATCACTCGTTGTTGGTCACACAACTGTCAATGTGTGTATTTATGTATGTACGTATATATGAAAGCTAATGAGTGTGCGTGTTCAGCCAACGAATAAACAGCTGTAGACATTGACAGTTGTGAGACCAATAGCGAGTGATTGCCGACGTCTGAACGTAAAGAGCCGGAACGAAAACGGCAAGGTATTTTTTCCGATACTCTTCGATTCTACCAAACAATTACTTTCAACACAAGTAATAATAATATGCTATGTTTATAAATAAATGCAGAAAATATGTAATATTTCACGTGTATTAGTAGCTCGCTCCGGATGTTTACCTTTCTGTTCTGTGATGCTGTTAATAATATATATTTTAGTTCTAGGGTTGCCTAGAAAGGCATTCCAGCCTTGATAAACCTGCCTTTTTTTTTCTCCTTTTTTGAAGACGTAATGCACACAGACCCACCTTATCCAATGCATCTTGTCTTGTTTGGAACGGTTGTTTGTGATTTAAGGAAGATTCGGCTGCTATTTCTAGAAGATTGAGCAATCATTTAGAGGTTTATGTTATATATAACGTCAGAATGTCACCTGCTTGTAGACTTGAAAGCATTTATTTAAAGGGCTGTTGTTATTTAACCCCAGATCAAGCCTAATCGAGCAGACCTATGACCAAAGGTATTCTAGCTGTGACCACCTAATCTTTTATAGTTATGTTTAGGATTACATTTATCATTATCCTATGTGTCTTTCCTTAAGTAATGCGTTGGGGAGCAGTCTGAGAGGAATATGTGACCATTTCTAGCAAATCAGAGGATCACCTGTTGGCTCATTATCGAAGAGCCAGTCCTGTCATTTTTAGACACAATGCGTTATAGTGTTCATTTTTAAGACATCGGGTATGGAGATTTGGCTGTTATTTCTAATAGGTCGAGCGACCACATGGGGACCGCCATCGTTGGCTCGTAATGGGTTTGATAACCCAAGGTGACAGTCAATGTTGGGTAGATAACAAAGACTACAATTTATATAACATCAGAATAATTAGAAACATTAATCTAAAATTATGCAGATTTCTGGTTCATATTAATATTTCGATTTTGGCTGCGAAACTATTGCTAATGGATGCTCATTTCGATTGTTCGAGTAACTTGCTAGAATAATAATTATAGGCACAAGGTCAGAAATTGGGGGGAGGGTGGGTTAGTCGATTACATTGATCCCCAGTGCTTAACTGGTACTTGATTCATCGACCCGAAGAAATGAAAGGTAAAGTCGACCTGGGCGGAATTTTAACTTAACGTAGATATAAACTGAAATGTCTTACTCAGGGACCACATACGATCATTTGAATTATAATTTAGTATTTTTACTGGTGCTCTTTTGGAAATGAAAGGTGAAGTCGACAATTGCTGCAATTTTCAACAATTTCAAAAGTACTGAAATGTTTATAGAAATTTGATTGAATTTAATGAAAGAGAGCAAAAATAAAAGCAAATTCACATATTTTGAATAAGAAGAATAAAAGACGTAAAATTACGAGAATTTTGCTTACCAAGTTTTAGGATTTGTGAGAGGTTTGTACTTTTTATATTTTATTTTCCATTCAATCGTTCTAGTACACGAACCACACAATCCTGTAATTTCCAAAGAATTTATCATTTTCTGTTTGATACTGTTATCGTGTAAATTATTTCTAAAAGCTGTGTTATTTCTGTGACGGGGTGGGCCAGATTTCTTCAAATTACCTTTCTGTGAACTCATCTTAAGTTTTTGTTGTTATTTTTGTAAAAGAATCTGGAACCAAGTTTAACCATGTGCTCCCCTTAATGGACACTACAATACGGAAGTGACGTGATGCACAAGTAGCACGGAAACATTTTTTTTTTAAAGATTATTCTCAATTTAACTTTACAAATTAGTTTTGATATTTTTATTTTATCTTTCTTTATATTATTTAACTAATTATTTATTTTGAAAAAACCTGTTTTGTTTTTTCTCAACTATTAGGAAATACCGGATGTGGATTTGGGAGATATGCAGTACGAACTCGTTTTTCCGTCGATGGCATGTGACGTCATATTGAATAGTCGTCTTACTTGCTTCCAGTTGAATACGTCTCATGTCTAGGTATACTTTGTAAATTGAATGTTCCACATTACGTTGTCGTGGTTGTCTTAAAAGTGGCTGTGTGCCTGCTTAGTCTGTACTCAACAGCCTGGTTTGTTCATTTTTTTTTTTTTACCATTTGCTTAGGCCCCAAACCTAAGGTATGAACGGCCTTTCTCTTAGTGAGCTTTGTTGTCTTTTTTGCTGTCCGCCATGTCCCTCCCGTATCGCTGCCAAACTGGCGTTTCTGCCTCCAGAACCGACATATTCTCTAGTATCGGACCAAACAGGCTCACGGTACAGTTTGCATCTTACAGAAAGAGCAGAGTGGCAGTATTCGCAAAAAGAACTGGATTGTATCGAAGTATTCATGACGAGAACTACACGGGGAAACAGAATCTCATGTATGTTTGTTCGCTGTTCACCCAACGCTCGTTTCACTCTCCTTTTCAGCCACGGAAATGCAGTCGATTTAGGACAAATGAGTAGTTTTTATATCGGACTCGGATCTAGAATCAACTGTAATATCTTTAGTTACGATTATTCCGGCTATGGAGCTAGCTCAGGAAAACCTTCGGAGAAAAATCTTTATTCGGATATTGATGCGGCTTTACAAGCCCTGCGGACTCGTTATGGCATCAGTCCACAAAATGTCATTTTGTACGGACAAAGTATAGGTACAGTTCCTACTGTGGATCTCGCTTCAAGATTTGAAGTTGGAGCTGTTATCCTACATTCGCCTCTTACCTCTGGTGTACGTTTGGCTTTTCCGGATACAAAACGCACTTGGTTTTTTGATGCTTTCCCGAGGTAAGTAATGATGATGATGTTTGCTGTTGATGTTCAAAATGATTTCTTTGTATTAAGAAGCTATAAGACTACTTTTTTTTCTTTACATTCCGTTCTTATTCATTTTGTACGAATTACAATCGATTGAATCAATCCCGCTTCAATATCTGACTCGTATTTATTTCATCGATGTAATAAGAAAGGAATATTTTAAAAAAACAGATTCGATCATCCCGGCGGGAATCGAACTCAAACTATGTAGCAACGACCTTAATTAGCACCTCTAAACGCTTTTTTTTAACTGTCTTCTCCACCGCCATCGCTCGCAATAATAATTTGTTTTAATGTTAATTCCATTGTTACAGTATTGACACTTTAACATAACTCTCTCTCTCAACACCTATGTCTATTCGCAAACTACTACTTACTTCCTTGTCTGAATAGTTTAGGCATTAAAAATTTAGTAGTTTAGGCATTAAAAATGTTAACCCCCTGTAGGATTAAAAATATATATATATATATAATACGTTGTGTGTAACGGCTTAACAAACGTCACGAAACATATATATATTATATATATATATATATATATATATATATATTGTGTGTGTGTTACATGACGGGAGAGGGTTAATTAACCAAGCGTAATTTAATAGTTTATTACACCTACAAATAAACATTACCTCACTAACATTTTTTTTACCAAATCGTAAATTTGCATTAGGCTCACTTTGTTGATAAATGTTTGTTGTATAAGTAACACCGAACATGTACAGTTGGGATTTTATTTTCATTATGCAATTTTTTATGTTTGATATTGTGTGTATATATATATATATAAATATAAATTGAAGTTTATTTTGATATCGTTTTTTTTTTTTTTATCGAAACAATTTTATTTTCCTTCTTGTTGTCTAAATCATCCCCTTCGTTCCTCTCGCTCTCACACACACACACACACATTCTGACAGTTTAAGGAACTTCTGAGTGTGTAGTCATTTAGGGAGCGACATTTGCCATATAAACAGCAGTGTTGAAACCATATGGTGAGCTGATATTATTAGTTGGTGGGTGCCAACACTAACAACAGACTGGCTGACTCAGTGCAAATCAACTTTCACACCCACTTGACGATAATAGAACAAACAATTCCTTCGAATCGAACCCTCGTCTTCAATGCCTTTTTCAAACCAAACACACTACTCTGGATAACTGTCTATTAAGAAACTCTTTTCCCTCGTGATTCGGCGGGGTTTTATCTCGAAACGAAGTATCATATTGCTATTTTAGGTTACAAATGTGTTGCTATTTTGCAAAAAAAAAAAATAAAGAAAAAATTGTCTAAAGGCAGAAAGAAGAAAAAAATATTATTTCCATGTGAAATACTATATTGATATGTAAGAGTAAAAGAAATTAGTTTTTAGGTTATTACACTAAAAATATGCTAAGCTACAACCATATCGCATCTCTCTTTCCTTCTCTGATATATTCCATGTGAATATAAGATTATTTAATTTAGTGCCGGGGTTTTCTTTATCCTCTTTTAAATGTCGAATGTGTATGCCGTTCCTTTCTCAGCTGTTTGATAAATAATAATACTGCCCTCTCTTAACTGGAAACTCGCTTCAGAATCCTTAATACTAATTTCACCGACATTCCTTTTTCTCTTTACATTTTTTTTTTTTTTTTTTTTGCAATACGTTTAAATATCTACAAAGGGCAAACTTCCACAAACATATAAAAAAAAATACAAAAATTAAAAATGATTGTGATATTTGTTTTATTATCATTATTATTATTAAATAAGTACCAAAAAAAAAACAAAGTTGAGCACTAGGTCAATGCAATCGACTTAGCCCCTCCCTTAAAATTGCTGGACTTGTGCCAAAATCAGAAACCATTATTATTATTATTATTATTATTATTGGGTGAAAAGAGACTTTCTTGTTAACCCCAATTCTCCAAACTAGATATTGCTTAGTTTCGAACTCTTATCAACAGAAACACAGACAGTGAGAGAAGATAAAAGAAAAAAACATTTCATTTTATAGAGAATGAATTGTCACAATATGTGTATTTGTCCATTCCGCCGCCTACGACAAATGTCAGGCAAATTAGGTAGAAGTAAACTAACCAAGCCTTGTACCTAAGTTTATGTTCATATTTTTGAAAGGTTCATTGCGAGGCTACTATATTCAGTTGTACTAGATTTAATAATAGAATCCTTTCTTGGTTTAAATATTTGGAGCAAACAATAAATCGGAAAGAATCGTTGTTATATATATAGAGATAGATATCTTTGGATATTTACCGTTTGAGTCAGGATTTTTAAAAACATTATCAGTTTATCTAATTTGATAATAGTAATTTTGATAGATTTATAAAATAAATACTTCGTAACACGTATATTGTTCAGATGAAACGTGCCAACCAGCGTAGTTTAGCTATTTAAAGACTCGGATATAAAAATGAATTACTACGGTATATTTCTTCTGGAAAATAAACTAGAAATATTATTAAACACTGTAACAAATTAACTAACACCATTTGAATTTGAAATATTTTCTCACAGCCTTTCCCACAATCTTGTATGAATTGCTTTAGTAGTCACTGCAATTTGGGTGTGTTTTCTGAAACGTTACTTCTAAGTAATGTAATATCTATTATATCAGTATCTATATATTAGCTGAACTTAACTTTCTGCACTGATTTGTTGTGATTAATCATTATTATTATTATTATGTATAGATGCACACTTATTAAAATGGTTTTAAGGTGCAGTCTTATTAAATTGATAGTTTTAATATGCAGTATAATTAAATGAATGATTTGAGGTGCAATCTTATATGAAAAGTTATAATTTTGTCCCAATCATAAAGATGAATGATTTGAGCTGAAAGTTTCAACTCGATTTCATTGGTGTTAGTCATATATATATATAATGTGTGAGGACCAGTTTTGTATTCAACTTAAAGTTTACGGACTAGAAAAGTTGCCAGTTAAACTTTAATCGGGTGATGATTGTAATTAATTTGTCATATTTTTTAATGTCGATACATCATTCTCTGTTTGTCCCGGATGCATGACCTCTAATTAACGCTAATGCTTAATTAATTATTTAACTCTCAGTGCAGGTTTGTTTTTATTAGCCCAACTTATTGGTGTCGGGATTTTTTAATAATTCTTCTATCGATTATATGACACACATTGTCGTTGATCTGTGCATGGATTGTTTTCTCTTTGCCACTACCAAAATACGGACTATCTTTTACTTGTTTCAGTCATCAGACTGCGGCCATGCTGGAGCACCACCTTGAATTTTTAGTCGAATGAATCGACCCCAGTACTTATTTTTTCAAGCCTGGTTCTTATTCTATCGATCTCTTTTGCCAAACCACTAAGTTATGGGGACGTAAACTAACCAACACAAGTTGTCAAACGGTGGTGGGGGACAAACAAGAACATATACACATAGACATACATATATATATGATGGACTTCTTTCAGTTTCCATCAACCAAATCCACTGATAAGGCTTTGGCCGGCCCAAGAAGACACTTGCCCAAGGTGCCACGGAGTGAGACTGAACCCGGAACCATGTAGTTGGGAAGCAAGCTTCTTACCACACTTTGTGTTGTGCTAAGAAGTGGTGCACGGTACCAGAAATTTTGACTCAAGTCAAATACAACAAATTACTCCAAATTGTAGTTAGAGTATCTGAATAAGTGGAGTCTAGACTGACATAGAATCATATAAGTTGTAATAATGAAATCAAGCCAAATAGTGATCTTTTGAAATCATTTAATACATACTAAATAATATATATTAGTGACAGAGGCAGTATTAATACTGAGAAGTAATATTTATTCCTACTTAAACGTGGATGTTCTGTTAGAACAAACTATACTGCGGTAGTTACTATGAGAGAAACTCTCATATAGGCTTTTGGTGCAAAATGCATGCTTGTTTATATTGCAAGCGAGGAAAGATAAATCATGCATTTTGCACCAAAAGCCTATATGAGAGTTTCTCTCATGGTAATCTACTGCAGTATAGTTTGTTCTAACAGAACATCCACATTAAAGTGGGAATTAATTTCAATACTTACATTTCAGGTTTATGTAATATATAATGGGAAATGCATCTATTACGTAAACCTTCCTCAGTTAAAGCATTTCAAAATATCAATATTTCAATACTTTGAAATGCTTTAATTGAAGAAGGTTTATGTAACCGATGCATTTCCTGTTATATACTATGTAAACCTGAAACAAATGTATTAAATGATTTCAAAATATCACTATTATTACAACTTCTCTCTCTCTCTCTCTCTCTCTCTCTCTCTCTCGATATATATATATATATCATCATCATCATTTAACGTCCGTTTTTCCATGCAAGCATGGGTTGGACGGTTTGACTGGGGCTG
>JAOPUL010003101.1:2576318-2587837 GCA_027564515.1 Octopus rubescens | reverse complement strand
GCCCAAGATGCCACGCAGTGGGATTGAACCCAGAACTATGTGGTTGGGAAGCAAGCTTCTTACCACACAGCCACGCCTGCACCTATAATCAAACATAGGCACAATGCCAATTCTTGGAAGAAGGTATATTCAATTAGATCAATCCCTGAAGAATGGAAAGTCAACCTCAATGTTCTACCAATCACTGTGATTATTATGTAATAATAATAATAATTTCTTGAATTGGCATTAGTCATTAGGGGAGGGGATATAGTAGACTCGATCAATGCAAGTATATGACTGGTGACTGGTGCTTATTTAACCAATTAAGGGCCCACTAAGTAGTTTCTCATCCTGTTAGAAATAGCAGCCAAATTTTACTCAAATTACATGCCAATATCTTAAACAGAAAGAGTACCTGAGAAAAAGATGAAATGATCATAGCTGGAACAGCATTGACTGTAAGAGTAATGGATCAAGTCTGACCTGAGAGAAAACACAACAATCGGTACCTATTATATTTTACCAAACCCAGAAAGACAAAAAGCAAAGGCGGGTTCTGCAGGTTCAATCCCAGCATGTACCTAGCAAATTTTTATCAACCCTGGAGAAATGAGTGGTAAAGTTGAAACCTGTACAATTTGAACTCAGAATGCAGAAGGTCAACACGAAGTCCTGTAAGACAGTTAAAAATTAGGGGCCAAGGAACCAGGTGGTGGTTTGCATTGGTAAAAATTATGAACTGACTGAAGGTTATGAGTTTGTAAAGGTCAACATGACTCAGGGAGAAGAGGAATTTGTTGTTTCAGAATCATCTAATTATCTGAGAGAGAGGGAAAGAGAGAGAGAGAGAGACAGATAGACAGACAGAGAGAAAGAGAGAGCCCTGAATTGGGATCTTTTTTTTTTGTTTTATCAACCCCACAAAAATATGTAAAACAAAGTTGACCTTGATGGGATTTGAACTCAGAGTGCTGAGAAGCATTCTATTCAATGCTCTAACAATTTTACAAATAATAGAAATAACAATATATTGATGACTGAAGATTTCTTTACATGAGACAAAATACAGTTATTTTAGAGGAAGATGGGGTGGGAAAAGGAGGAGGTGATAAAGTACAATGAAAGAATGAAAGATATGTTTGACTTCCAGTGATGGAGTATAGATTGGCTTCAAGCATACCAATCAAGTATATATAAAGGGAAAACAATGTGTTACAAACCATGTTGATGGCTGAATAAATTTATTGGAGAGAGGGCGTTGTTCTCATTTCAACAGAAGCACACATTTATCATATCTATTCATTCCAGTGGCAAACTAACAGAACACACAGAAATAGCATAAAATCAATGCTGTTAGCTCTAGCAGCACAGTGTGTGCACGCTTGTGTATCTGTGTTTATATCATTAAGCTATCAAGTTTAAAAGGAAGGAAGGAAAGAAAAAAAAAAACAACCAAAAACTCACATGCTGATCTACAGCACCAAATTTCAGAATATATAAGACATGTATGTATATAGTTTACTTTACCTACACATGAACTGAAAAATCATAATTATTTCATACATGGTTACAAAGCTACAAGGTGTTGAGAGGGGTGATTTAGGGTAGAGTCTATTAAATTGACCCTTGTATTTCACTGGTGCTTGTTTTATTAATCATAGTGCCAACAAGTGAAACTACAGATAGAAACTTGACTTGGTAGAAATAACAGCCAAATCTTATTCAAATCACGCTCTGCAATCTTTAAAGGGGAAGGACACACTGAATAATGTAGTTCTAGAAACACACGGACTACATCTTATTTTTCAAGCATTTCCATGTCTGAAAATACGATGGGAGGGTCATGGCTGAAACACCTTCAAACGTAGGCCTGCTTGATGAGCTGGGCTTAAAACAATAACCCTGGATAGATATAAGGCAACGTCATGATGTTAGCATTATTTGATTGAACAAAGAACATTTTACATTCTATCATTTCTTCATAATACATACGTCAACAGTAATTTTCGATTCACTGATCTTCAAGCTGCATCTTTGCTGTTTGCGAAGCTAAAATTAAAATTACTACAAGTTTATTGGGTCAGGTTAGATTTATTGATTCTCTGAATAACTTAACCTATTGATTTTTTTTAAATGTAAAAATGTATATATTTATGTAATTTTCAGAATGCTCGGAAAGTGACTGTGCAGTTACATATATACGAGTTCTGAGGTTATAGTAGATAAGTAAATATTGTGTGGAGATTGTGTATCTAGTTGACAAGCTGAAGCGAAAGTGGAAAAAGAGGAATCGTTTTGGTGAAAAGCGAAACCTTCCAAAAGCGAAACTGTTACATGTGTTACAAAATTGAGATAGCGTTCATAGGCCTAACATGCCGTCTGGTTAAACTTCACTACTTGTGCCTTGGGTACCTTTCGCAAGGTTTACTATTTTGCAAATTTTCAGGCTAAACGCCTCCTGGTTCCCCTTAATGCGTTCGCGTTTTTCCTTCAAACATTGACCGGCAGATATTCGGGCTGGGTTGGCAGGGTTTGGTCTTTTCTTCATGTAGCTAACTTACTAAAATAAAAATCAATTGCGATGATAATTGGAATATTATAAATATTTAATCCAGAAGAAAACTTCATAAAGTGATGTTTAAATTATTAGCTAATGCTATATAAACCAACAAACAAGGACTTGAACTGCATCATACCGAAATCAACCGTTAAAAGATTATGATGGAATATTCAATTTATAATACCACAAAGCAGTAATATTAATTGATAAAGAAATGATAGTAAAAGACTGTTTTGCAAGCAAAGAAAATATTTTAAAATTATTTATAATCTTAGATACAGGACTTCGTCAAGTATTGCTGAGGAAGTAAAGTATTGACTTACTTTAATGTGATTGTACTGTTGCTGGAGAAGCATAGTAACCGGTCTCTAGTGATAAAATGTCCTTATTGAAATATTATTCCTATTGAGTTTTAATCTAGTAAAACTCTTAATAATTAACCATTTTCTCCTTATAGAATCATGAACTTTACCTATCAATTAACATATTTAACTTTATAGACAAGGTAAGTGTAATGGAAACCACGAATAAACCTTTAACATTTCTGAATGATATAGATTCACAATCTGAAAGAATATTCCGGAATGTTATTCTTCGAATTGGGTGTTACTTACCTTATAATCAAGACGATTTACTTAAGCGACGTTAATTAATAGTATTTAATAGTCATTTTAATGCTTTTTTGAAATTTCTTTT
Source organism: Octopus rubescens (assembly GCA_027564515.1). Lineage (NCBI taxonomy): Eukaryota > Metazoa > Mollusca > Cephalopoda > Octopoda > Octopodidae > Octopus > Octopus rubescens. Next base: position 2,584,599 of record JAOPUL010003101.1, on the reverse strand, counting down.
CAAGTATAAACCTAGTAAGTAATTTGAAAATCTTAAATTATCTAAAGATTTATTTGGTTATATATTAATAATAAGTGAAGGCAACTGTTTCGCCCTTTCACCGTTTAGCACTAATGTATATCTTACTTCGATCTATGCGGCCTGCTAGATATATATTTATATACACACGGTAAATTATCACTACTGGAATAGAAGTAAGTAACAAAATATAACTTACATTGCTTAACTTTATTCCTTCTAAAGTAGACATTATCAATCGCCTGTCTTTATTGTTTGATCTATCCATTTGCATTTGTAAAATTTGATTACTTCTGTAATTTCGTTTTAGTGTTTTTTATGTATAAAAAAAACTGTTTTATTGCCAATCAATAAACGTTTACTTCCTATCCTTTATCTCTTTCTGATTGCTTTCTGTTAAAATACATCTTATTCCACTAGAATTTTCTTTGAGATAACTATCTTACAATATTCAGTATATTATAAATTCAACAGATTGCATTAGCTATCATCTGTGATGTTGTTAGTTTATTCATTGGATGTTTGACCTCGCACCCTAGATATTTTACTTAATTTGGCGTTGAATAAAACTGTAATTATGTGGATTTTGTTTATATCTAAAACATAATTATTATACAGTAGATTGTGAACATTTGTGCGATTCATCACCGATTTTTTTTGCTTTTGCTTTGTTTTTTGTTTTTTTTTAATATTTTATCTGCAACGGTCACCTTGGTAGAACTCAACGAATTATTCCAGTCCCCATTTGGTAACCTATTTTCATTTCATTTAACAGATCCTACATTATCAAAATCCTCTTCATAATTAATCCAGTTAGTGTTTCTATCTTTAGATTTATTTCCTAAAAATCATATACTATAATATTGTTTTGTTAAATGCCTCTTTTAATTCGCAATTTTTTTTTCCTTTTTTCCCATATCCATTTTCTCTTTCAATTATTTTCACTATCTAAATGTAAATTATATTGTTTTATTATCAGTAAATTTGTGTGGATTAACTATCATACTCCGTTAGGAAAGGAGTAAGTGTTTATAGTGAAGACCCAAAATTTATTTTTTTAACTGTAAAATGAAATAGCGAAAGAAAACTTTACTCATTGAGTAAAGGGAAGGATTTTACATTACGCTCCTTATTGATTTCTTCCTCTATAATAAATAACTATAACATTCAGTGAGCTACATCTATGAAATAACCGAAAGGCTTCACGCCGGATATAGAAATACGCTTTCACTTCCAGACTTTTAAGATGCCTATCATATATACCATCGTACCGATAAAATATGATAAAGTTTTTATTTCATACATACAGTTCAAACAAATAGAGCCAACATCAAACGTTTACTAATCCTCTACAGTGTTTATTAATGGTTTTTTTGCTCTTTTGTCATCAGGGTATTACTTGAGGGTTAACATTTCCCCTAGAAATGATAGTGTAAAGAAGTAGGTGTGACCGGAAATCGAAACCGCAACGTAAAGTCTATTCGAAAGAAGCTTACATAAATTCGAAGATGCTCGCTACTCAATTCTAAACATGTTGTTTGCAAGCCAACGAACAAACTTCTACGCGAGCTCTGTCTGCTTGAAATAACTGCTAAATTTCCATCAAATCACACCCTCTGCTCCTATAAAAAGGCGAACCGTTGAAGATAGACTATTGCTGAATTAATGACTAGATGGTCAGGGTTGAAATATCTTAGAACATAGGTCTGCTGGATCAAACCTGATCGAACAGATTTATGATGAAATGAGTTCCAGCAGTGATCATCCCCTTCTTATATATCTCAGATATATATATATATTGTTCAGTATATTCCTGTTTATTAGAAACGGTAGGGTATGATATGGGGGAAATTTGGCTGCTATTTTTTACCAGGTCGTGCGATCAGAAGTTCCCTTGGCAGCTCGATTCTATGTAATATAATACTATTATTTTGTAAACTCTGCGATTAAAAGGTCATAGTGACAATAAGTATCATTGCGCGTCATTCACTGAAACTGTTGATAGCAGCAATAAAGCCACTTGGTTAATACCATACCGCTCTTTTTAGCTTCTCTTGTCAAAGAAATCTACAATCTTATTTATCTGTTTACCACAGTATTTGATCTGCAGTTGTGAGATTTCCCACTCGTCCTTTCGCTGTACAAACTTCTTTTTTCGATTTTCGTCTTTTTACACCACCAAGTGAATGCAAGAGAGCTTCTACTCTGTTTCTTGATTTACTAAAGAAATTATAGTCAAATCTCTCTAAAATCAAATCCTACTGATTCAAATAACGAAAGACACATTGGATGACGTAGTCCCGGATATACAAACTTGACGGGATGGGAGTAGTTGGAACGCCTTTGATCATAGGCCTTCACAATCAGGGCTGACCAAGAGTTTAACACTAAAAAAAAGTGGCCTTTACATGATATAAATAACAACCATATCTCCCTCAATTTCGCCATACTATCTTTAAAAAACGAAGGATTCATTCGACAGTGTATTATTATGATAGGATGGTCATCTTTGGAAAACCTTTGATCATAATTTTTCTCAGAGTTGACCTGGGGCTAAACAACGACTTTAGTTTTAGATTTTGTAGACTTTATATATATATATATATATATATATAGAGAGAGAGAGAGAGAGAGATAGATATATAGATAGATAGATTATGCTCTCAAGTTGATCAATTAACTCTAAAAAACAGGATAAACAGCTTTATATATAAACATATAAATGTTTTAATATTTCGTGCATTAAATGTGTTAACACTTAACTGTTGTTGTCTCTGTACAGATGACGTTTAAAATTAATCTATTTTCTGAATATTTGAATGTTTCTACACTAACAAGTATTCGTTCTTGTGCATTTACTTAGTGACTCTCTCAACACTACATTGGAATTATCTCCCCATACTTGCTGAAAGGGTAAAATTATATTAGGCAATTACTAATATTGTTTTTCCTTGCTGTATAATTTATTCTAGTTAGCATTTTGATGCTCTCTGCATTAAACATGTTAGATAACTTAATGTCTTTTAGACACATTTTGGAGAGTTTGTTGGTATTTCTCTGGACAAAATGACTAGGTTTTTTTAATGATGTAAAGTACTTTTAAGATAGATAGGTGACTAAGCTCATTGAGCGGATGTTTCAGGTAACATTGAAAAGGAAAGGAAAAGTGTAGAAGCTCAACTATGTAGTTGCTGTTTCACCATGGTGTAATTTTTTTAAAAACCAAAACCAAAAAAGTAGCTCCCCCCCCTTCATTCGCTTTCAGGCTGAGTGTCTCCGTAAATAAATTATCCTGAATACACACGTCACTTCCCTTGTTTTTGAAATGGTAGGGTATGATTTGAGGGAGATTTGGCTGCCATTTTTTTAGCAAGTTAAACACCCACGTTGTGGCATGTTCTTTGGCTTGAAGTTCTTAGTGTTTGTGTTTTGCAAACAATCTCAAATCTTCATCAGTTTATGTACATGTTGAACCGATTTGGAGGATTCACTTGGACACAAAATAAATACCTCCTTGATGCACAGTTTGATAGGTTGAGATTTTGTTGTTGTTTAAACATAACCCTCTTTACCCACCCTACCAAGTAGCTGTAACCATCCCGTTTGTTTTCCAGGCTATATTATACATATGGCCAAGGCCTCCATGACTGCTCTGGGCTTGGTGGTGGGGCTCAAAATTTCAGTGGGGCTATGAGGAAGTTATTTTCATTTTTGAGTATCAAATACTGAAGAGATCTTCTTTGGCTCTCTGGGTCCCGAAACAGCATCCCCGGCATATGGTGGCATATTGGCGGAGTTGTTAGGGCATTGTTTCATATATTTATTCCAACTCTGTGCAGTCTGAGTTCAAATCCCACTGAAGTCACCTTTTACCTTTTCAATCTTTTGGGGTCATAAAGTAAATTTCCAGTCCATGGGGGTGGATTGGTGGGACTGCTAGTGTGTTGAATGGGATGCTTCATGGACTCTGTTTCAACACTATACATTATAAGATCAAATCTTGTACACTGTCACCAGATTGGGGTAAAAAAACAAAAGGTGATACTTCTTTTAGGAGTTGCGACTAACATAGTACCAGCAAATGGAAACCAAAGTAAGAGCAGCTTCCTTAGTTTGATGTGAAGATTATCTGCAAACAGTATTTAAATTGTACTTTTGTTATTATAGACATTGAGGGGGTCTTGTCTTGTAAATTATTTGGTGACCTTATTGCTGCTGGTGTCACGTAAAAAGCATCCAGTACACTCTGTAAAGTGGTTAGTAATAGGAAGGGCATCCAGCCATAGAAACTATGTCAAAGCAAATGGTACAGCTTGGTGCAGTCTTCTGACTTACCAGCTCCTGTCAAATGGACAAACCCATGCCAGCATGGAAAATGAACATTAGATGTTGATGATGATAATAATGATGATGATGATGGTGTGGTTAGAGGAACATTTAGCTGCTATTTTTAGTGGGTCAAGCTATCACATAGAAGCTCCCTGACTGGCTTGTTGAGATTTAATTGTGTTAATATGTTTGTTGATAGATAACTTCACTCCTAAAAAGAAAGCTAGTATATTATTGATGGTAGCATGTTTAGAGCTAATATTTAGAGCATATTTAAAGCATATAAGTTGTATTATAATTCTTGTCCTGAGAACAAAAACAAAATATAAAAAATAAATAAACAAGAAAACAGATACCATAGGCTGATAGTCTAGTTGCTAGACTATATCAGCTATATTACTAAACTCTAGTATATTATCCACATGACTTGCTTTTCTTTTTCTTTTCTTAAAGATAAGTTCTGTTATTTAGTTGACCTAATTTATAGGTACAAACATGGTTGTATAAGTTAAGATGTTTGCTTTGCAACTACGTAGTTTTGGGTTCAATGTCACTGCACTGCACCTTGTGCAAATGTCTTCTACCATGGCCTCTGGTCAACCAAAGTCTTGTGAGTGAAATTTAGTTGTTGGAAACTAAATGGAAGTCCTGCAGAGCGAGAATTCCTGTTCTTGTATTGTAGACTTAATCCTTTGCCTGGTTTAAGACCAACATCTGGCCCTGGGGACTGTTAGCAGATTCCACCCTGTTACTGTCTGCCTATAAGTTTTTCCTAACAGTCATTGACCCTCTGCAAAAGACCCAGACCTCTACCTTAACTCCACTGACAAAGCCCTTTAAAAAGAAAAGGAAAAAAGTTTCTATCTTGGGCCATTTTTTTTTTTAAGTCCACGAGTTTTAATTCCCTTGTACTCATTCCAGGTCTTCTCTATTATAACTATTCAGAACAAAGGTGTTCTAGATATGACAATCTTGACATTTTTTCAGACATAATGTACCAAATAGACCCTTTCTTAAATTGTAAGGTGTAATTTGAAGGAGATTTGGCTGCTTTTTCTAGCAGTTCGTAGACTACTTAAAGGCTCTCTTTAGAATTCAGTGTGTCTGGCAAAAAATGAATAGTGTGACAATGATAAATAAACAAGAATAAAGAAAGAAAGAATTAGCACTGGCAGAAAAGATAAGATGAACCATAATAGATGAACCATTCCAAATGAAATAGAAGTAAAAAGCAATTTTAGAAACCTGTCACCCATATGGTGACATTGAAAGAATAAAAAAATAAACAGTTGAAGGTTATAATTAGAAGTAAAATGTTATTATTGGCCCTCGTCAAGCAGAAATATTTTGAAAGGGATTTTAGCTATGACTATTCAAGTACTCTGGACTATATTACCAGATATGTCCATTTTTTAAGTCATTAAAAGTCTGGCTTGTAGGAGATTTGTTTGATATTTCTGACAGGTCAAGAAACTTTGCTATTTCTTTAATACTTTAGGAAAGTTGCAAATATTTCAATTTCTTATTTTCCGTTATAAAAATCTCAGGTTTTGTATCTGAGTAAGGAACAATCACACTGGAAAAATTAAGATACACTCCTGCAACTTTAACGAATTCATGGAGTCTCTGGTTGCTTGTCCTGTTAGAAATAGTGACCAAATCTCTCATATTACACGCTATTGTTTTAGAAAAAACACTTCAAATAATGCAGTACTGAATGCATGTTATTTAAAATAAAAGATGGGATGATCGTATCCGGAATGACTTCAATTGTAGCTCTGTTCTGTCAAGGTTAATCTGGGTCTAAACAACAGCAAAAAAAGTGAAAGTGATTTCAACCAATAATAACAGACAATGAAAATTCTTGAGTGTAAAAAAAAAAAAAAAGGGTATTTTCAGTCTGCAGTCTCATTATCATGATCATTGCTTTTATGGTCACTTTTCCGTGCTTGCATGGGTCAGACAGGATATGTTGAGGCAGATTTTCTACAGCCGGATGCCTTTTCTGTCACCAATTCTCACCTGTTTCCAAGCAAGGTACTATTTCCCATGATGGCTGGACTCGGAGACTGGAAGCAAAAGACACTTCTTGTATGACAGTGATATCTGTTACATGATGTAGACTAGGAGACACACATACATACATGTATGTATACATATACGATAGGCTTCTTTCATTTTCTGTCTACTAAATCCATTCACAAGTTTTGGTCAGCCTAGGGCTATTGTTGAAGACACTTGTCCAAAGTGCCACTCAGTAGGATTGAACCTGAAATCATATGGTTGGGAAACAAACTTAACCACCCAGTCATGCCTGTGCCTATAGCCATGTCAGCTACTATAAATGAGTATACAATGTCACTTTGGGACAGAATGACTGTCACTGAACAATACTAGCACCCTCTGGAATCAACAAAGGAATCTTTGTGCATTTGCTCAAGCTTCTAGAAATAGCAGCCAAATCTCCTTATATCACATCTATACTATCTTAGAAAAGAAGGACACGTTGGAGAATGTTGTTCTCCATGTACTGTGCTAATGAAAAATATGGGATGCTGATGGCTGGAATGATCATAGTACTGCCAGACTGATGCTCATCTGGATTTAAACAGCAACAAAGGATAAATTGATATAACAAAATAAACTAGATTCAGTGACTTTACTTGGAGTCTGTTATGTAATGTTGGAAATTGAATTTCAGTTTCAAATTGTCTTTAACCCATTAGCATTTAAATCGGCCATATCCAGCCAAAATATCCTACCTGTTTTATCTCCGAACTGGCCAGTTCTGGCCTCTCATACTTACCCAAAAATATTATTCTAAAAATAAACAATCACATCATTGAAATTGCAAAGCTACAAGGTTATGCATGACTAATTCAAATCAATGTGAATAAATAAACATTACATTTAACAGAGAAATCTGAATTCTAAAGGGTTAAAACCTCTTAAACTCTGTGACTGTATTTCAGATGACTATATTGTTTATGTGTTTCAATTACTTTAAAAAAAAAAATATAATCAACGTTTCAAAAATAATCAACATCTCGTGCTAGTGACACGTTAAAAACACCCATGCCGATGACACGTTAAAGGCACCTGGTACACTCTCTGAAGTGGCTGGTGTTAGGAGGGGCATCCAGCTGTAGAAATCAAGCCAAAATAGACTGGAGTTTGGTGCAGCTCCCTGGCTTGCCAGTCTCCTGTCAAACCGTCTAACCCATGCCAGCATAGAAAACGGATGCTAAATGTTTGTAACTCTATGTATTGGTATATAATTATGTTGTTGTTGGCCAACCAAAATCTCATAATTTCATTCATGTTTTAATCAGATCTTGATTATGATTTTAATATGTAATATTATTCTACTGTAAATGCTTAGCAGCATTTCGTCTGTCTTTATGTTCTTAGTTCAAATTCTGCCGAGGTCAACTTTGCCTTTCATCCTTTTGGGGTCAATGAAATCGACTTACCCCTCCCCTTAAAATTGCTGGCCTTGTGCTAAAATTTGAATTCAGTATTATTCTACTGTGGTCTACATTTGTAAAGCTTAATTATAGAACAAGATCAAAGGCATAACTTGATATACACACAGTATTTTAATTATTCATAAGACAATTGACTGATAAACTATGGAAAAAAAATATAAGATATATGTTATAGATACTTAATATTATTTGGAAAACAGCTGACTGAAAAATAAATAGTTAAATATATCCTCATCATCATCTTCCTTTAACGTCCATTTTCCATGCTGGCATGGGTTGGATGGTTTGAGCTGGCAAGCTGGGGTGGGGGTGCTGCCACAGGTTCCAGTCTGATTTGGCTTGGTTTCTACAGCTGGATACCCTTCTTAATGCAAACCACTTTACAGTGTGCTGGGTGCCCCATTGTGTGCTCATCAGACGCCAATATCTCATGAATGGCATTAGTT
>JAOPUL010003101.1:2088630-2098863 GCA_027564515.1 Octopus rubescens | reverse complement strand
TGTGTGTGTGTGTGTGTGTGTGTGTGTGTGTGTGTGTGTGTGTGTGTGTGTGTGTGTGTGTTAGAGAGAGAGAGAGAAAGAGACCAAAATAAGCTTAAAACTTTTAAAAAATGGTACCCTTCAGATGAAGGTCTTTGTAATATTTGTTTCCCACCAAATTACATACCTATCCTGGTCCTTGTCACCATCAGAAATACAATGAACCAGTGACTCTTGCATTAGAAACCTGGTGCCAATGATGTTATTGTTCACCAATTCTGATATAAATAAATACATCTCAAACGTTCAAGAAACTGACCTTATTTATTGCACTAGAACATGGTGGGTTAGCTAAATATTTACCCTTCTATGCCAGTTTTCCCTCCACAAATGTCCAGTGTTTATTCATTTACTCCTTATATTTTCCAGCATTTTTTTCAAACTTCCTTTGATATATTTCCTCTCCTAAACATTAATTTACCAATCCTACATAACACTTTCTAGTGTCGCCAACCAACTCTAAATGTAAAATCTAAATTTAATTACCAGAAATAGCATCATCATACTATTTCCGGCAATTGAATTTAGGTGGTAGATTTAGTTTTGCCTGACGATTAGAACCTATTCTCAAATTGCACAAATTTTCTACTTCACCTTCTCAAGATATTGGATTCTTGTGAATCTTACTCTTTCTATTTTAATTGATGTATTCTAAATACTTGTGGTCTGTGATGTCCTCTCTTTTATCTTAAGAGTTAACTGGTCATTTTTGTTGTATTAACTTGATCTTAAAATGCTTATATAGGCCAGCCTTGATCCAGCTATTCCATGATCAAAGGCAATCTACTTATGACCATCCTGTCTTTTCAGGGGTCTCTAGTACTACATAATTCCACCAATGCCAGTATTGAAAATAGATGTTAAATGGTGATGATGAAATAGTATGTCCTTTTTTGTTTAAAATGGTAGACTGTGATATGAGGGAGATTTCACTATCATTTCAGGCCAATTGAATTATCACTTAAAGGACCTCTCATTGACAAAAAGGGCATGAACATCATAAATTCCCCTCCCCAAGAAGCAACTGCTGTAGGACTCTGTAAATATGTTTAGTTATGCTATTATACAATTCTTATTTATGCAAGTCTTTCAAGAAAGAATCCCCACAACCTCAAAATTCTTCCAAATTTCCCCCTGCTTCCCTGAAGTCCCAGACATTCACCACCGTTTCTATGTTTTGATGGAATCATAAGAAATAAAACAAATGAATAATTCCTGATAATCTAAGAGGTTATTTGCATAATGATTGTTCTTTAAGGTAGACCTTATTAATTAGTTAGGAGTCACTGGTTCTGGAATGAAATTTGCTTAAGGGGTCCAAAAGTTTTGACAAACAAGGTCTTATTGTTACTGTTTTTTTTTTGTTTTTTTGTTCTTTGTTCTTTGAGAAGAAATTTAACTTTAAACTACTTTTTACAGATCATTTTTTACACACTGTTTTCTAAACCTGAGAAAAGTAAGCAGGGCTGCAATTTTTGATTTTGCACCCCACAAAACGTTTAGGTGCACTTGCACCTCCTGCGCCCCCTGTTCTTGGGCCCATGTTAGCAGTAAACATTACACATACTAATTAATCCATTCTACAATAGGCACAAGACCTGAAATTTGTGGGCGGAGTGGAGTTGGGGGGAAGGGGCTAGTCGATTACATCGACTCCCAATGCTCAACTGGTACTTATTTTATCGACCCAGAAAGGATGAAAGGCAAAGTCGACCTCGGTGTAATTTGAGCTCAGAACGTAAAAGCAGACAAAATGCCGCTAACCATTTTGTCCGGCGTGCTAATGATTCTATCAGCTCACTTACCTTGGTACTTCTAACTAATTAATAAGCAGCTTTCTTCATTATAACCTTGATATATTCAGGATAATTATAACTATGATCATTTTACCTCCCTGGACATTATCTCAATATCTAAAGTATCGTTTATCAGAAATGAACTTCACCATCTTTAATGCAATGATCCATAAGAACATAACTGCAAGTATAACAGATACATCAGTGTATATATATACATATATCTGTGCATGGGTATAGGTATAGATCTAAGTGTGTGTGTGTTTTATGTTTAGAAAAAGGCTACTCAAGTATATATATATATATATAGAGAGAGAAATAAATAAAAAATTAGTTATATATATATATATGTTTTGCAAGTTCCCATTCTTATATCATATAACCTAACTTACTAAATTCTTTGACATTCCAGATAAGGGTTTTTTGCAGGAATGCTTTCAGAATGTTATGACTGATCTATTTTAAGGGCATTAGACATCATCGTTCTCCCTTTAAATTCTGTTTAGTGACTCTTAGATAACAGAATATCCTAATTAGAGTATGAAGAACAGTTGTGGATATGAGACAATTCACTTTACTTGGCAGCTTAGGTTTCATTACACTAACTTATCAGTTGTCGTTTAGTCAAGTGAATTACATTGTATTTAATTGCTTGTTCAAAGTAATTTTAGATGGGATATGTATATCGTCCAACCCATGCTTGCATGGAAAAACGGACGTTAAAGGATGATGATGATGATGATGATGATGATGATGATGATGATGATGATAGCTAAAATACCAATAAACATTGTTAAATGTCTACTTTTGTTCTATCTTCTTGTTTGGTTCATCTCGCCTGTGTTTAGTTACAATAGCAGCTTTAATTAATGTTGAAGTATAAAGAAAGAGATTAAAATGATCTCTCTCTCTCTCTATTATGTGTGTAAGAAATGTGTAAGTATATTCTTTTTCCTTGTCATCCCTCAGGGAAAGTCACTGTGAAATTGAAAGGCGGCGACGGAATAAGATGACTGCTTATATAAATGAGCTGTGTGATATGGTACCAACCTGCAGCACTCTTGCTCGCAAACCAGACAAACTAACAATATTACGTATGGCTGTGTCCCACATGAAAACATTAAGAGGTAAGATTCTTGATTTTTTTTTTTAATAAAACTTCAAGCTGGAAAATTATAAAAAATTTTAAGCTGGAAGATTATAAAAAATTTTAAGCTGGAAGATTATAAGATTTGTTGTTTAACATTGGAACTTTAACCCTTTAGCGTTCACATTATTCTGTCAAATGTAATGCTTATTTATTCACATGTTTTTGATGATGATGATGTTTTTAATTAATCATGCATTATCTTGTAGCTTTGAGATTTTGATGAGGTAACTGTTAATTTTAGAAAGATATTGTAGGTTTGGTGTGAGAGGCCAGATCTGGCCAATTTGAACATAAAACAGGTAGAAGATTTTGGCCAGACATGGCCGGTTTAAATACTAAAGGGTTAATTAGTCTAGGAATAAGGCTAGTCATTCACAGTTAATGCAGTTTGTAAACATTTTAAATGCAACTTCTGAAAAGATATAGATTTAGAACACCATCAAACTGAGTCAACACAGGAAAGTGATGATGATGGTCATTCATTATCATCGTTTTCATGTCCGTACGTGTGTACATTGCCACAGCACAACAATTCACAATAGAGTACTTGCCTTAATCCTTCCCTCATCTCATCTAGGAGACCTTACTTTCTTGAGTATAGGTGTAGGCATGGTTTTGTGGTAAGAAGTCTGCTTTCCAACCACATGGTTCTGGGTTTAGTTCCACTGTGAGTGGACTTGGGTGATGGAAACTGGAAGAAGCCCATCGTATATATATTTGTGTGTGTGTGTTTGTATCTGTGTTTGTCACCCACCACCACTTGACAACCAGTGTTTGTTTGTTTACATCCCCGTAACTTAGCAGCTCGGCAATAGAGACCGATAGAATAAGTACCTAGCTTAAAACAAAATAAGTACTAGGGGTCGACTCATTCGACTAAAAATTCTTCAAGGCGGTGCCCCAGCATGGCCGCATAAAAGAAGAAAGAAAAGATACCCTCTGCTACCCTTTCTCTGTATCTTGACAGCCTAAACAAACAACAACAATTACAACAGTACTCTAAAGTAAACAGTAAACAATTCTATTTATACCAAACTATAAAATAGTGTTTATTCAATATTTTTTTTACTTGTGTTATTTTGTAAAATGGTATTTTTCTTTTGGTATTTTTGTTTGGACATTGTATCAAATTTCATGTTGGTAAAATTTATTTTTATATTCCTCCAGGAACCGGAAATACAAGTAATGATGGGTCTTATAAACCTTCCTTTCTCACAGACCAGGAGCTGAAACATCTGATACTTGAGGTCAGTATTCTTCAGTTATCAGAGTCAAACACTTAATATGTAACATATAAAACTTCACGTTCTGCAGACAGTATATGTCTACATACAGAGTTTTTCACAAAAGTGAATAAGAAGTGTTGACTTCTTAAATGTATTCTGGGTGATAATCATGTTAAACAATACTTTGTCTTTATTCCATCGACTCAGCTACTCATCTTCTCCACCCACTATTCCTGGGAGGGCAACGTGGGTAGAGCTCACAGGCACCTCCTCCATAGGGTCCTATCAGAAGCAACCGTCATTAGACTTTCTCGCTAGATTCCTTAGCATGACCAACTGAGACTATGTATCTTATCCAACCATCTCATTCTTGGTCTCCTGCCAGTTGGCTCAGCTTGAAGAATCTGTCTTGCAATTCTTTCTTGTGACATTCTAATCACATGTCTGTAGTACCAGACCTGTGCCCTTTCAATGTATAAAAATAGCAGCTTAACCTGGAGAGACTGTTCATTGTTTTTATTTATTCATCTAATGAAGAAGAACAATGCTCATAGCCATTTTATACTTCTGTAAACTGACAATTAGGGATAATTTGATGATGTTAGCATGTTTGATATTCAATTTGAAACTATTTTATATTTAGAAGGAAAAGGTGTGTAAAGAATACATTGGACAGTGTTGCAGTTCTTGAGAAGAAGGATTGGGAAAAATGTTCAAACTGCAGTTGCTAAGAAGTGAAATCTTGTGCAGATGACTGTTGAAGGAAACGTATAAATTCAAATAGATGTGAGCTGAAATAGTTGAATTTAGCTTCAACCTTCTTTGATATGATGTTACAGAAAAAACTGTTCAATTTGTGTTAGGGAATATGTTTAAAGAATGAACCAATTATAACTCTCATTTTCTTTTAATATCAAATCACTTTACAGTATATTGATTATCTCTGTTGACATGAATATTTTTCATTCAATGGGTTTCTTTTTATTCAATTCCAGGCAGCAGATGGTTTTCTGTTTGTGGTCCAATGTGATACAGGAAGAATTATTTATGTATCCGACTCTGTGTGCCCTGTTCTTAATCAGTCTCAGGTACTTAGATTGCATTTTTGATATACATTTCTGTACGTCTGCATGTGTGTGTGTGTGTGTGTGTGTGAACATGTACTCGGCCTTTAAACTTCAGCTATACTGGTAAACCACCTTGAAGAGGTTAGTCGATCATATCAAACCTAATACTTATTTCAGTCTGGTACTCATTTCATCAAATCACTAAGTTATGAGACATAAAGAGACACAACATGAAGAACATCAGTTTTTAGACCAGTGTAACATAAACACACAATATTGTCAACGGTGTGACTGTCTACATCTAAGTTTCACTAATACTGACTTCTCAAAACAGCTTTGTATGATCAAATTTTCCTTGTTTATAGTACAGTAGTAATCTGGTATAGTGTAGAGGTAGTGGGTTAAAGTAGTAAAGAAAAGTGAGGAAAACAACTTACTGTGTGGTTAGTCAACCATGTAATACATGTTCTGCTGAACTGGTTGAGAAGTAAAGGTTGTTGATGCAAACAGCTAATAACATGATGTCACTTCTTACGTAGTCGTTAACGTAAAGATCATTGATACGAACAATTAATTATATAATGTCAACTTCCTACAAGTAAGAAATGACATTATGTGGTGAGAAAAGTCACTGATACATCTTTGTGTCAGTGATTTTTGCCTCAGCTGCCAATTCAGTACATTTACTACTAGGATGACTGAGCACATGGTAAATGTTTTGTTGTGTGGTAAGAAGTCTGCTTCCCAACCATATGGTGGCATGGGTTGGACGGTTTGACTGGAGCTGGCAAGCTGGGGGACGGCACCAGGTTCCAGTCTGATTTGGCTTGGTTTCTAGGTCTGGATGGCCTTCCTAACGCCAACCACTTTACAGTGTGTTCTGGGTGCTTTAACATGCCACTGACACCAGGACTCTCGACGCTAGTGTTTTTTACATGGCACCATCACAAGTACTTTTTCCGTGGCACCATCACTGGACTCCAGGTGCTTTGACTCTCGACACGGCTGCTTCTTGCAGCAGGATTCTCGACACGGCCGCTTCTTGCAGCAGGACTCTTGATGTGGCTGCTTTTAGCCACAGGACTCTTGACATGGCTGCTTTTAGCAATCAATTTACAATATATTATATATACAGAAAATTTCATCTTGCCAGATTGCTGATTAGCAAATTCTCAGTATATTTGCTCTCATTCTCATTGTTTAATGTGAAAGGAATAGCTGTCACCACATTTACGTCTCCATTTTACCTTTATAAATCTCAGGTGGCCTATATGTAAATAATTCTTGCTGGTAAGAATAAAATTTCTAAAACGGATACGAAAATTCAAAGGATTGTTTTGGTCCAATAGTAGCACATCTGTCATGTCTACAGGAGATGTGGGTTCATATCCCATGGGCAGCTTTTTACTTTTTCTATCCAAAAGGGTTTTTCAACTCAATATTTATATGCTTTTATTTATAGCTTTATGTGCTTCAACGTACACTGTTCCCCCCCAAAAAAATTGTGTGGCTGTGTGGTAAGAAATTGTTTTCCAATCACATTGTTCCAGGTTTAGTCCCACTGTGTGGCACCTTGGACAAATGTCTTCTACTATAGCCTCGGGCCAACCAAAGCCTTGTGAGTGGATTTGATAGATGGAAACTGAAAGAAGCCCATTGTATGTATATATATATATATATGTGTGTGTGTGAGTATCTTTGTGTCTGTCTTTGTTCCCCACCACCGCTTGACAACTGGTGTTGGTGTGTTTACGTCCTCGTAACTTAGTGGTTTGGCAAAAGATACCGATAAAATAAGTAAAGTTCTGGTGTCAATTCATTTAGCTAAAAATTCTTCAAGGCGGTGCCCCATCATGAACACCATCTAATGACTGAAACAAGTAAAAGATAAAAGATACATATTTGTCTTCATAATATTTTTTTTTACCTATATATTTATTTATTTATTTATAGTCTGACTGGTTTGGAAATACTATATACGATATGGTGCATCCTGACGACCTTGAGAAAGTCCGAGAACAGTTATCAACAACTGAATCCCAAAACACTGGACGTATTCTTGATTTAAAAAGTGAGTAGTGATCCAATATATTTCTCAACAATTTACTGTGAGTAGTGAAACACTAGTTGTATGTACTCGGTGGATGAACTTACACATCATTTCGTAAAATATACATCGCATGTTTATATGCACATGGAAAACGGAAAGAAATACTCTGAGGTAAAAGTAGTACATTCTGAATATATATACTTCTGGGCTAGATAGTTATCTGGAGATCAATATAAGCCCTAGAAGGCCTCTGATTGCAGGCATTCCAGCCATGTCCATTCCATCTCTTTTCAGGCATTGCATACCTAAGACTACATTGTGCAATGTGACCATTTTTTTTTAAAGATGGTAAGATATAATTTGAGGGAGATTTGGCTGCTATTTTTAGCAAGTTAGGGGAGGACATAATGGTCCCTTATTGACTTGACAGTATACAATGTTTATATACACTATAGAAAATATTAAATATATATATATATATATATATTAATATTAATAAAAGGAATTCCAACTTTGTCTGATTTTCATGTTTTATTTACAATCTTATAATAATACAATATAAATATAAAGTAAAATGATTAGAATGTTAAATGTTCATTCTGATTGCACTAGTACTTTCATGCATTAAGTTATGCAATCTTCGGGTTCATGTAGTAGTGGTGACAGTCATGCTTTACAATTTACACGACGGGCTTCTTTTCAGTTTCCGTCTACTAAATCCACTCACAAGTCTTTTGTTGGCCCGAGGCTTTAGTAGAAGACACTTGCACAAGATGTCATTTAGTTGGACTGAACCCGGAACCATGTGGTTGGGAAGCAAGCTTCTTACCACATAGCCACACCTTAAGCAATTTCCATGTAAATGTTTCAAAGCATTTATACATTTATACAACAAAATCCATTATACTTTAGATATTTGTAGTTTATTGTGTGTGTGTGTCTGTATATTGAATATATTTTTTGCTTTTTATGAATTTTTCTTTTTCAGTTATATACCATGATGTGTGGTGTCTCCATTTGACATTTAAAACACCACCAATAAAAAGACTGAAGGGAAAATACTGGATGAGGGGATAGAAAAATATTTTCAGGATTTCTATTGCTTATGATGTTATGCAGTGTTGTTGTTGATGTTTTTGGGTCACAACTCAAACCTGATTAAGCAGACCTGTGATCAATGGCATTCCAACCATGACCATCTTGTCTGTTCAAGGATATCTAGGACTACATTATCTGAAATGTCCTTCATTGTTTCAAGGCAGTAGGATATGATCTAAGGAAGATTTGGCTGCTATACCTAGCAAGTCGATTGACAGTGTAGAAGCTCCTATTCTGACCCTCTTGACATCATTCCTTTGTGCCACTCACTCATACAGGATCCACTTACTTTCCATATGCCATGCCACCCCTACCTTATCACTCAACACCTCCAACTCATCTTATCAGAGATAGAGAAATTTAACACCATCCTATCCTTATCAAAGCTATACCACTCTGCTTGGAATAGATAATATTTTAAGGGAGATGGATAGCATAAAATCTAACAATGTTTGACCAGTATAAGGGGTAGGGAGGCATTTCAGCAGACCTTAGGAACTGTATTTATCAGATCATGATAGAATTGTAATATGATACTAAGTTTCTACAATTCCACCTGACAATTTGAAGAATGTTTAGCAAAATTCCTATCACATTTAAACTATTATTGACCAATTCAAATATACAGACGAGGTATGTAGAACCAAGTTATTCAGTAGATATATTATTTAGGTCATGATGTAAATATTGTTTGATCAGTATTAATTCTAAAGATAAACTGTAAGTATAAGGTGACAGGTTGAGTTATTTGAGAAGTCCAAAGGAAAGTAACCAATAATCTTCACAAAGGAAGATATTCTGTTTCAAAGAAAATTATTTTTCTTAAAAGAAGAAATTAAAAAAAATTAGAATAATTGTAATATAAATAATATAAATTAAGATGAAAAATTAAATTAAAAGATAAATTAAGATAAATTAAAAAATATATTAAATAAATTTTAAAATAATTTAATTACAGAATTTTAAAAAATCAATAACAATAATGGTTTCAAATTTTGGCACAAAGCCACCAATTTTGAGGGTAAGGGGTAGGTCAATTACATCGACCCCAATACTCAACTGGTACTTATTTTATCGACCCCGAAAGGATGAAAGCCAAAGTCAATCCTGGTGAACTCAGGAAATAAAGTTGGAAGAAATGCCACTAAGCATTTTTGTCTGGCACGATAACAATTCTACCTGCTCACCTAATTAATAATAATAATAACAACAACAAAAATAATAATGATAACAGTAATAATTAGAAAATTAAGATAACTAAAATAATTAGATAAAATAAATACTAGTGTATCTACTAAATAATACTAGCTGTGTTAAATACACTAAATATACTAGACCCAGGAAGACAGACCTAACCTATTACAATAGGGTACACTAATCAGTATTCCAGTTATTTGGGAACCTTTGAAAGGTTCTAAATAAATGTGTACAGCTTAACATTAATTTTTTAAAAAATTTAATAAGTTAGATTTGGATATAAGGATATGCAGTGTTTCCTTGAGGTCAAATATTGTTAGTTTTACCACAATCTCCTTTAAAATGTTATCTATTCCAAGAAATGTGGCAAAGGCTTTGATAAGGATAGGATTTTTCTATCTCTGTAGAATCTTAGACAATCAAATATGGGATTGATTAGTATACATGATTAGTGCATTTGCAGAATTTTGGAATTTTCCAATTTATCCAAAACATGTGTAAGCTGATTAAATAATGTATAACTCTTCATTCTTTTCATCATCATCATCATCCTTTAACGTCTCTTTTTCCATGCAGGCATGGGTTAGACGGTTTGACTGGAAACTGGCAA
>JAOPUL010003101.1:2025429-2036573 GCA_027564515.1 Octopus rubescens | reverse complement strand
GGCTGGAGAGTACATCAGCCGAAACGTTGTGTTAATAACAACACAAGATGAGGACACATATCCGTCCAATGTATATAATGTAAATAACATTACAGAAGTTAAGTGCTAGTTTTCATATTGCGTTTGCACCTAGCCCGTTAATCTCGATTGGATACCCGTAACAAGTGTGAATCTATTAAGGAACGCAAAGCCAGAGGTGCCGATAAACTGGACTTGATGTAGTTTTAATGAAAGTCAGAAACTTTTTCTATAAATAAAAGTAATCTCGGATTCTAATGAATTATTGTAAGGTATTGATCATTCACCAACTTCTGATGTGTGAAGCGAAAATGGAATGCATGTAGCATATACATTTACAAAAGCCTTTAGTAGTTAACGAGTTATCTGCTCTTACATTCCTAACTATCTGTAAACATTCACTTCAAATTTCCGCGAGAATACATCGTCATATCGTAGGTAAGTAGAGATTCATCCATTTTTTAAAAAGTTTTCTCAGAAATTGAAGACAAATTTATAACTATATATATATAGCTTATTCTTCACTTTTGTGTATCTATTTTCACCTAACAGGATAGTTTCTCTGGCCTTGGAGATTAATTTTCTATACACCCTATAGATTGTTTATATGACTGTGAGTGTACACGTTTTGATCAACTCCAGATAACTTTTCTCTGCTGTTTAATATTTGAATTTCAATGAGTGAATTTAACTTCATCAATTCATAAATTCTGTATGCATAGAGAATTACATACGAACTACATTTTATCAATTCAGTGTTGACAAACATCTAGCTTTTCTAAATTTGAACGAGTATGATATGTAATACATTTGTGGAATGACAGATTGATGCTAACCATTTGTCAGTTTAATGGCTTCAAACTAGCGACGATTTGATGTCTGTTTCTCGTACGCTTCAGATCTATACGTTGTAGCAAACAGAAAATGTATGAAAAGTGCAATAGGAATCGAAGCATCAACACACATCGTCCTCGACCTGTTACCTCAATCAAGCACTTGCCACATAACAGAACTCCACTAGACGCCTCCAATAACCAGCATATGGTGTTGGATCGAACGGCGTGATGGGTCTGGAAAATATTACTAAATCGTCTTAGTCACTCGGTTAGAATATGTTATATCCTTTTGTGAATAATTCACTTCTATGAACATTGATTTATAATAGAATGCAATATAAATTTTCAAAGCTATGGTTATGCTTTACTAATTAATAAAGAAAAATGTCTTATATCTAACTGGGAATCGTTTGTAAATTGAACGTTATCTCTTATTCAAATCAGTAGTTCTTGGTCAATCACTAACTACTGACGTGTGGAGATAAAGTGTCTTTCAAAAACATACACTAAAAGCGTTCAATACTTTTAGAATGCGGTTTTCAAGTGCGTAGTCTAATGAAGAGTTATCTGCTCTTACATTCCTTACGCGAACTATTTGTTAAATCTCCGCACTTTAGAGGCGCGTAGCTTACTCAGAAGACGTTTATCTTTTGGCCTTTACAGACCGTCCGACACCGAACTGAACATCTGCAGGATATTTGGTGAAGAAGGTGACAGTAACCAAATTTCTGAAATAGTGATATTCAGACTAGTGTCTTCATCACGGTTGTTAGAGTCACAACATTTAGGCCTTCTTCAGGTGCCTACATATTCGGTGGAACTAAACCCTATATTTAATCCACAAAGGTAAAAACTGTCTTTCTGTAAGAAAAATACATTTCCCATTGTTTCTTCTCACTTTAATGTGATTTCGAGAATATTCTCTACTTTCTGGATACTGAGTTTATATAAGAAAAAAATATGCAGTGGGAATCAGCGCATCAAGAAATCATTATTTCGAACGCTTGCAACATTTTATTTAATCAGTTATTGTTAAATCTTGATCAAACGCCAATTACGGAAATGATTGAATTTCATGACTCAGAAATACAACCAGAGTTGTCTCCCGTACCTTCAAAGAAAATGAATACATTTTTTCTTTTTTTTAAAAAAATTATCCGAACTTTATATTTCAAATTGTTTAAGAAAGACGGGAAATATTATATATACACAGGGCAGTATGTGTAATTTTTAACGTAGTTAGTTCGTTATATAATAGTTTGCAGAAAAATAGCATTTTCAGTCGATAGTATATGAAGAGTTATTTCCTCTTACCTTCCTGAATAGGTTTGTATGTAACCTGGTAAAACACTTCAAATCATTGTAGCTCGATTGCCTCTTTTTGTTTCGTCTGAAATTTACAGTTGCATCTAACTCATTTTGACAAACTAATAAAGAAGTCAGTAATTTGTGGCTTTTAAATCACAACATGTCTCCAAGAAGAAAAACATGGGATAAAAGCACAACTAGAAATCATAGTTGACAAATGATTAGGTCGTGACACCTAATAAGGGCTGTGCTTCATCTTGTCTCTGCCTTATGTATTTTTTAAGCGGCTGGAGAAACCCTGGTACCCATACTTTATTATTTACAAGATTGTTTCCCCCACTACCTCGACGTAGTATGTGGCCTGATGATATATCCATTGTTGACTGTTTTTCAGATCTCTCTTCATAAAAAAAACGGTGCAATTCTGGTGCTGTGTGTCAATGTTGTGGAAGAGATGACACGTGTGTGTGTATAGAAGTATAGCTACAGATCAAGCTTATGATTAAAGGCATTCCAGGTTGGCGGGGTGGGGGTTCTGGCAGTATGTATGCATACAAGATAGATTTGGAGACGTTTCAGCTGCTATTAGCAGCAAGTAATCAGCCACAGATAAAAATACCTCAAATAATTACCTGTAGATGTAAAAAGAGGGACTAACGGAGATGGTTCATTTTACATCTTGTTCTACAATACTCATCAAACTGTCTTTAATATTATGATTACCTGACTGAAAAAAAACATTTTCTGTAAATCTTATTTGTTGTTGTTTTTTTTTGCTTTCTTTAGTTGAAATTTGTTTAAGTTAAATGAATTTATGACATAGTGCAAGCTGCTCTCCAATTAGAGACAAGTGACTTGAATAATTTACCCGAAATTTGATAGATTTTTTTTTTTTTTTCCTGCATTGATACAAATCAAGTGATGGATTCAAAAGTTTTGAAAAAATCTGACAAACAAATAAAGTTTTGAAAATTTAATATTTTCGCAATGAAGTGAACAGCTATATGTATATATTATACACACACACAAACATACAATATATACATTTACACGCACATTCACTATAGTTGTCCACTGAGTCTGATGATGATGATGATGATGAGCATCTTCAAGATGACATTTTAATCTTTGATGTGCTGCTTCAGTTGCAGATAGAACATGTAAATGTTTGATTGGAGAGTACCGGTATTACTCTGTATGCTTCTTCATATCGTCCATATCCCTTCAAAAGTAAGATGCCAAAGTGAATGGCAGGTAGCAATGTCTTTCATCCTTGAACGTTTTGATGTTTTTCTTCTTCACAAGATCATACACACACATACACACACACACACACTTGTATATTATAATCATTTATTTAAGGTATAAAACGAGGCACAGCAGCTTCGTAGGTTGGTGGGGGAAGAAGTTATGAAACTGATGAGATACAGAGGCTAAATTGCAGGGCAGCAGATTGAAAGAATCGTTAGAGCAATGAACAAAAAGCCTGATGGAACTCATTATACTTCTTTCAATCCTGCTGAGATCAATTTTGCCTTCCAAAGTTGATAAGGTAGCAGTCAAGTACTGGAGTTGATCTAATTGATTGTCTCTTCCTTCCAGGTGTGTGGCCTTTTGCTTACATTAGGAATCATTATTAGAAGAATTAAGGTCCACATTCATACACTCAAAAGTACTAAACAAAAACAAAAAAAAAATCCTAAATTTCTATGATCAGTAAGTTTCAAGTGCATGAATAGATAGCTATTATTTCCACTTGACTGGTGAGCATAAAAATTTTTTTTAAATTTGATTAATCTTGAATTTTAATTCAAGGATGTGATCAATTTAATCAACTTCAGGACTTGACTGTGCTTCCCTCTCACCAGGAGTAAGAAAGAAACTGTTCCAATCACAATATTTGGTTACAAGATGTAACTAAATACTATCATCCAACATCATATTAATAGAAATTTTTAGAGAAAGGCTCTTCATATGTTATTTAAAAATAGATACTTTATTAAATAACTAGGATCTTTAGAATGGTATATTCATATTTAACAAATCTATACAAAGCAAACAGGAAGGCAAAATAAAAAAAAAAAGGTGATAGAAATATGTTGGCAATGAAAAACATTTTTCATATCTAAAGATGGCCTGAAAACTCATCTCAAACATTCAATCTAAGTGTTTCACTGTGTGGCTGGCTACAGAAGATATCTAAATTTATTTTGGTTTTAGTTTTAATGCTAAAATACTTGTTGCTATTTATCCCTACCACAGATAGGACAAGGATATTATAATAGACATTGCTACCCACTCCATCCATCAAAAATATTTCTAATTCTATTTTTTGTCTTTTTTTTCCTGTTTTTAATGGTTTGGTCTAGAGGAACCCTCCAGATCTGATGCAGTTGACATTCTTCAACAACTGCAAGGAAAATATTGGTAGGGAAGAAATGAATTGTCTAGTCCAGAATCGAAACGAAATGTCCAAAGTGGAATTGACCTCATGATCTACAAGTAGCACTGTTCATGCTTACTTTTCCCTAAACAATCATTTATAGAACTTTTTTTCATTTAAGGGTTTATCATTGTTTTAACATCTACTTTTCCACGTTTACATAGATCAGATGAGATCACACTAGGGTAGAGTTTTCCATGGCTAGATGTCCTTCCTGATGCCAACCCTTACCTATATTCAAGCAAGGTAATAATCTCCCAGTCTATCAAACAACGGCCAGCCCGCACATGGTTACATGAAGAACTAAAAACAAACAGCACTGTTTGAATTAGCCTGTTGTTTACTAAGATCATGCAATACGTCAAGAAGCCTGAATTGCAAGCAAATAACTCCATCCATATGGACAGTGAAGATTTTGGGCTTCTTCAGTTTCCATCTACCAATTTCACTCAGAAGGCACTGGTCAACCTGAGGCAATAGTAGAAGACACTTGCCCAGCATGCCATGCAGTGAGACTGATACCGTTTTTAAGTTTACTGGAATTTTGATAATATCAAATATGAATCTGTTTTACAGATATTCTAAATATATATTTACATATATATATTTAGAATTCCATTAAAGACTTGTAAATGTAATTATTTTTAATTAGCTACGATCTATTTGGTCTTGAGAAGTGGGACTGGCACTGAGGTAGTTATACCAAGTGTGCCAACAATCACAAGTTTATAAATTTATAGTTAAGGTGTGGATTCTCATTAGCTCACCTATCTATCTGTCATATATACATATATATATATATACACACACACACACATATTTACACACACACACACACACACACACACTTGTAAATAATACTCAGAAGTAAAAGTGAATTTGTATTTTTAATTCAATCAGGACATGTCTCAATTGAAGAAAGTATTTCTTATTAAAAAAAAAATGTTCATATCACATGGAGAAAGGGATGATTTAAAATAAAATGTTATATTGATTGTTCCTTCCGGTGTTGCAATAGCCATATTTTACTTGTTTTACGAAGGGCAATTCACTTCAGCTGCCAGGCAGGTTGTTACTGTAGGACCTGACTTGCATAATAAAATAGCCTTCTCACAGATGTTTTAACTAGTTTGATTTCCAGCTATCAATATTATTTATCATTATAATTTCATTGTGTAGAGTTATATTGACTATTTAAACATACATTTGAAACTACACAGTTGAGATAAAAGTGAATATACAAACATACGTGTCTTACATAGCCAATACAACAACCACAAAACACTGTCATACAATATAGGAAGGATTAACAAATTGGATGTGATAAGATCACAATCAATAACATTTACATTTTAAGCTAGCTTTTCAAATTTTGTATACTAATGACCGATTATTTTGTAATTACAATTTGAAAGATGTTAGTTTAGATAGACGATAGTGTAATATTAGCAAACAAGGTACCAGATTGTTATAAAATTTATGTTACTGTAGACAAATTATTCCTTCTGTGTGAATTAAGAGAGGATTGTTAAGTCTCTGATATAATTTTTCAGAAACCAGTAACTGATAAAGTCCAGAGTCCAAGTGTACTCAACCAGATTATTTCTTCCAATTTCTTACTCTTCTGTTTCATATGAATATGTTCCATGAAGTCATCCTGCATTAAGGAAAATAAAATCGTATAAGAAATAGAAGGCAAAAAAATAGTAAAAATATGACATTTTAGAGACTGGAGTAATCTTAAGAAAAGTATATCTATCTTTTCCTCACAACTGAAGCTTAGGGCTGAGATGAGTGACTTAACCCTTAGCATTCAGATTATTCTGCCAAATACAATGCTTATCTATTCACATTGTTTTGAATTAA
This sequence comes from Octopus rubescens, assembly GCA_027564515.1. Lineage (NCBI taxonomy): Eukaryota > Metazoa > Mollusca > Cephalopoda > Octopoda > Octopodidae > Octopus > Octopus rubescens. The sequence goes on along the minus strand of JAOPUL010003101.1, from coordinate 2,030,102 downwards.
TCATACATTATCTCATAGCTTTGAGATGTCAATGATGTGATTGTATATTTTTTGTAAATGATATTGTAGAGTAGGTGTGAGGGACTGGATCTGGCTGATATGAACATAAAACAGGTAGAAAATTTTGGCCGGATTTGGGTTAAGGTAATCAGCAGTTTTTCATTTTTATTTCAGGGACACCACATGACAATAGTGTATTCTTGGAATGATTCCTCACAAAAGCAAGAAATTCTCCCTGCCAACCACTAAAGCTAACAAGAATGTAACAATAAAAAGTGAAAGCTTTGTGTCTTGTAACCACATTTTATAAATATATTTTAAATACATAAAAATTGTCCTAGTCACTGCAAAGTTAAGAGTGAGTGTCTGGGAAGCTGCTCAACCTGTTAGAAATAGTAACCAAATCTCCCTTGAATCACACCATTTTTTTTTTATTAACATTAGATAATGTAGTCAGAGACAGCCCTAAAAGGATCAGTTGGTCATGAATGGAAGGCTTTTATCATAGGTCTCTATGGTCAGGGTTGACCTGGGACTAAACAATAAAATGTTTAGTTGGTCCTATAATTATCAATTTCACTGATTTCTTTTAGAAAATATAAAAAATACACTTTATAGAGATGAGGGAGCAACCATCTATACATTTGTTTGAGCTGCTGATGTAGCAGCCAAATTTCCCTCAAATCACACCCAACCATCTTTAAAAAAATGGGACAGAATAGCAAGGGTTCTTACTGTTTAATGGCAAAGATATTTTTGGAGGGATGGGGGATAAATAAAATGTTTATCAAAATTATAAACAAAAAAAATAAAGTAGCAATTAATTATTAATGAATAAAATGTTTATCAAAATTATAAACAAAAAAAATAAATAAAGTAGCAATTACAATTAATTATTAATGAATCAAATATATTTTCAATTACAAAAACTTCAAAACAAGAGCTAATCAATTAGATCAACTGTTATTTTGGATTCTTCAAAATGTCTCATTTCTCAGAAACCTCAATTGTTATATTATGTAATTTAGTCGTCTGTCTTTACGTTCTGAGTTCAAATTCCACTGGGGTCAACTTTGCTTTTCATCCTTTCAGAGTCGATAAAATAAATACCAGTTGAGCACTGGGGGTCGCTGTGTGAGCGACTTAATCCCTCCTCCTGAACTTGCTGGCCTTATGTTATGTAATTTAGCTTATTAAAAAGGTTTTCACTATAAATTTATGTTTTATTTCGCCCCAAGTTAATCTTAATCAGCTACATTCTTCATCAGTACATTAATTTTGTTAAACTAATCCATAGAACTATTGAAAAACAAAACATTTCATTAAGATATAGATATGTTTCAACATGATACAATGACCTAAAATTTTTTTTAAATGGGATGGTTGGGAAAAAAATAAATGCTCATTATAATCATAGACCTGCTGGATCAGAACTGATCTGGAAAGCAAACAACAATGAGAACTAGTAAAGAATTTGCTACATGGTCGCTGAGTTTGTTAGAAATAGAGGTAAATTTTTAGGTGGGCATTTGTCTCCAATAGAGATATACTTTCTGCATGATTGCTTCACTGCTTCATGTCTTACTTGATTGGGCTTGGGTCATCCCAGGTTAGTAGCCCCAGAGATGTCATCATGCCGACCAGCGCCACCAGTGCTCTCTATTGCTGGTGGTCCCGTGCCAGCCCCTCTGCATGAAACTGGGATTTTTTTAACAGAGTATCTGTGTCGTTGATTAGTCCCTGGCTAGCTATATCACCCATTATCATCATGTTTCTCATGCTGTGTTATAAGGATGTAAGCAACATGCTTATCCTAGCCAAAAAAGAAATCTATATGGTCACTTGATCTGCTAGAAATAGAAGCCAAATCATTACTGAAATCTTTTGGATCAAGGCTGATGAGGGTATAAACAACAAATGATCTATTAAATCCAAATTTTATGCAAAGAATGTATCTCTACTAGAGACAAACCCTTCACCTGGAAATTTACCTCTATATCTCTAGCAGATCAGTGACCACATAAAGGGTTCCCCATTGGCTGAGAAGAGTCTGTCACAAGCTGTTATTGTTGTTGTTTAGCCCTGGGTCAGGTCTGATCCAGAAAAACCTATAATAATACAGCTGTAGTGTGCAAGAGAAAAGACTGTGCTGGTATGGCCATGTAATGCATATAGACGAGGACAGCTGCACAAAGAAGTGCTAATCTTTAACTGTGGAAGGAACCCATGAAAGAGGTAGGCCCAGGAAGACATGGGACAAGGTGGTGAAATATGATCTTCAGATGTTGAGTCTCACAAGTGACTGAGACTGTTGGCAATCTGCTGTGCTTGAGAAGACACGTCAAGCTTAATAGATTTGTAATCATGGCCAGTGCTGCATAAAAGGCACCTGTGCCGGTGACACGTTGAAGGCACCTGGTATGCTCTAGAGCAGTTGGTGTTAGGAAGGACATCCAGCTGTAGAAACAAAGCCAAAACGGACTGGAGTCTGGTTCAGCTCTCCAGCTTGCCAATTTCCAGTCAAATCGTCTAACCCATGCCAGCATGGAAAGCAGACGCTAAATGATGATGATGATCCCATTATTTTTTATTACTCAGTCAATCGTATATATGAGGAAAAATATGTTGCATCTTAATTAAACTGTTTGTTTTTCAGTATATATCTTTTACTTGTTTCAATCACCGAACTGCAGCTGGGCAGTCTAAACCAGTGGTTCTCAAACTTTTTCAGGTGGCTGCCCTCTTGTTCCACCCCCACTCAGGGCCATGTTCCACCCCCACTCACCACCACAAACCTAATTAACCCATTATTATGTTGTTTTTACATTTTAGCCACCCCATTATCACCCCTTCCCCTCCCATTGGATCTTTCCACTGCCCCCAGTGGGCAGTACCGCCCACTTTGGGAACCACTGGTCTAAACCCTTCAAGGCGGTGCTGGGACACTGTCTTGAAGGGTTTGGTTGAACAAAATCAACCCCAGTACTGATTTTTTTTAAAGACTGGTACTTATTCTATCGGATCCCATTGCCGAACTGCTAAGTTACAGATATGTAAACAAACCAACGCCAGTTGTCAAGCGGAGGGGAGGACAAAACACAAAGACATACATACATACATACATACATACATATATATATACACACACACATACATACACACACACATACACGCACGCACATGAGACGAGCTTCCACACAGTTTCAGCCTACGAAATACACTCACAAGGTTTGGGACGATTCAAGGATACAATAGGAGCCGAATTCGAAACCAGATGCTTACAAAGGAAGTATAACAACATTTCTGTATTGACAAGGAATAGAGAACATGGTGGGCGATAGCAGTACACAGACACGTCACCAGCGTGTAAAACTTCAATAGAACTACATTTTTGGAAAATAATCCAGTGAAAATTTAAAACAAACTTGAAGGTGTTGCAAGAAATTTAACAAGATCCCAAAATAGGGTGTGACGGGGGAGATTTATACTTAAAAAATAGATGAGATGGTCACGACTGGAACACTTTCTAAAAAAGACAGAATGGTCACGGCCGGAACGTTTTCAGACGAACGCATTTTTTGCACGTCCGCGCGCTCACAGATATATGCGCAAACGTGAGCGAATTCTAGCATGCGTAAAAGATTCAGACTGGTTACTTTCAATTCTGAGAATTTTATAAAGATGGTGTGTGACCATTAATTAGCAGGATTTTTAAAAAGGGGGGGAGAGAGACTGTCTAGGTTCCGGGTTCAGTCCCACTACGTGATGCTTTGGGCAGATGTTTTACTACTATAGTCCTGGGCCGACCACAGCCTTGTGAGTGGATTTCGTAGGAGAAAACTCAAAGCCCGTCGTGTGTATGTGCACCGCCACTTGATAACCGACGTTAGTTTGTTTACGTTCCCCGCAACTTAACTGTTCGGCAAAAAGAGACCGATAGAATAAGTACCAACAGGCTTAGAAATTAAAAAAAAAAAAAAAAGTACTGGGGTCGATTTGTTCAAGGCGCAGCTTAGCCGCAGCCTAGTATGACTGGAGCAAAAGGTAAAAGATACACGTTTAGAATGAGACATTTTCAAAACATGAAAATATAGCTAGTGGCTTTAGGATTTATTATACACCAGATTAAATTAATAGCAACTCCTGCTGTAGCACCACAGCAGCGAGCAACGAAAACAGATGTATAATGAAAAACGTTCCTGCTATGGCCATTTCGTATATTATCTTGAGCATAAACTGTTTTGTACTAGATTATGTACTGTGTCTTTCTTTTATAAGACGGTAAGGTATTTTGGCTATTAAGTCTAACAGGTCGAGCAAAACTACATAGAGACACCCTTGCTGGTTAGTTGTTGCGTAGTTTGGCGCAAGTAACACATAAATATGTCAGCCAATCTGAAGAGAGAAGAGGTTTGTCTGCTGCGTAAGATAAATTTATATGCCGTGTGCGTGGGTAGACGAGAATGCGAGTGTTTCAGACCAAGCCTCTTGTAATGTAATGATGCTGCAAAAATTCTTAATAGTTAACAAGCTATTCATTTCGGCATGAATTAGGAGAGGTCGGAAAGTGTGACGTTAACACATTCTTCAAGAGAATACGTGACTGACAGAAAGGAAACTGTAAAATATTAGTAATGTATGTATGTATATATGTGTGTGTGTGTGTATATATA
>JAOPUL010003101.1:1738954-1749455 GCA_027564515.1 Octopus rubescens | reverse complement strand
TCTACCAAATCCACTCACAAGGCTTTAGTTGGCCCGAGGCTATAGTAGAAGACACTTGCCCAAGGTGCCACGCAGTGGGACTGAACCCCAAACCATGGGGTTTGGAAGCAAGCTTCTTACCACACAGCCACGCCTGCGCCTATCTGTATATATGTATATATATATATGAGACGCATTATAACTCGGACACTATTTAAAACTTCAAAACCTATTGAATGATTGTTTACCTCTCTCTCTCTCTGTCTCTCTCCTTTTTGTTTATTATTTATACAGGTAATTATATACTCATTTTGGTGTACTCAATCATTACATTCACAAGCCTATATACACACTTTAAACACACACACAGATGTGTGTCCAACCCATGCCTGCATAGAAGGCAGATGTAAAATGATGATGATATATATGTATGTCATCATGATATATGTGTGTGTATATATATATATACACACACACACACACACACACAATCTCTCTCCTTCTCTCTTTCATATATTCATTCTAACCATCTAACACTCCTGTAAAACACAATTCACAGCTCTTGCTCATAAACCTCCTCCATACTCTCATGTTGATGTATTCTGCTGAAAGAACTGTGAGGGATTATAAAGAATGCCTTCTCCTTGATTTCAATGTAACAGATAACAACTCTGTTAGTCAATGTATTGCTGATGTAAGAACCAGGTTAGCTTTAGTAGGGTGGCAATCATTTTATTAGTTGAGCAGATAACATTGTCTGTCTACAATGGGCTTGTCATCACCATCACAATCATTGTACGACACTATTCTCTGTGTCTGATGATGGAAGTAACACCACCACCATCATCATCATCATTAAAGAGCATACTGTCTTGAGTCAATTTTAAAGAAACCTTAATCAGCTTGAATCAATATCTGGCTCAATGGGATGTTATGATTTATATCCTCTCTCAGTTTTGGACATATTCCATGGATTTAAGGAAGAATTTAATAATGGTGAAGATTATAATTGGTGAATATTGCTGAAGGGAATTTCTCATAGCAGCACATAAAAGGGTTTAATAATGAAGCAAAAGAACCTTTCATTTGTTGATATCTGTGTGCTGTAACAAAAATGTATCTTCAGTGAAATATCTTTTAATCATTAGGTTCATATATAGATCCTGTTTCAGTTATTGGACTCTGGCCATGCTGGAGTATTGCCTTGAAGGGTTTTTTAGTCAAACAAATTGATCTCAGTTGAAAATGTGGCCCGTATTCTAGCAGTCTCTTTTGTGGTCTTGTGTTGAATCTCACTGTGTGTTGCTTTGGAGAAGTGTCTTTGACTATAGCTCCGGGCCGACCAAAGCCATGTAAATGAATTTTGTTGATGGAAACTGGAAGCCCATCACATGTGTGTGTGTGTGTGTGTGTGTGTGTGTGTGCGTGCATGCGTGCGTGTGTGCGCATGTGTGCACCCCCTTGTCTTGGCATCTTGTGATGGTTGTAATCAGGCATCACTGTCATATAAGCAATGTTGTTCACTCCTAGTCTTCCTTGAAAAACATGTCCGTCCATGGGGGAAATATTGCCTTGCCTGGAAACAGGTAAGGGTTGGTGACAGGTAGGACATCCAGCTATAAAAAAAAATCTACCTCAACAAATTCTGTCTGATCCATGGAAACATGAAATAGTGAACATTAAATGATGATGATGATTACTATATTGTCCACTGTACCCTTACTTTTTTGAAGGTAGTAGGGTGTGATTTAAGGGAGATTTAGTTATTTCTAACATATTAAACAACCACATGGATGCTCACTCATTGACTTGCTACCAGTTTGGTTTATCATGACAATTTCATTGATTTTGATGAAAAAACAACTATGTAAATAATGTGAGCACAATGTGCATTGGATCCCAGTTGTTATTAAGGTAGTGAAGTAGTTTTAGGTAGAACGTGCTAAGTATAACAGTGCTGGATGAAAAACCCTTAACCCTTTAGTATTTAAACCGGCCATATCAGGCCCAAATATTCTACCTGTTTTATGCTCAAACTGACCAGATCAGGCCTCTCACACCTACCCTACAATGTCGTTCTAAAAATAAACAATCACATTCAAATTCCAAAGCTACAAGATAATGTATGGTAAATATTCAAGACCATGTGAATAAATAAGCTTTACACTTGACAGAGTAATCTGAATGCTAACGGGTTAAACAGCAAACCTACATGTCATGAGTTCATATCTATTGCAGAAACTGATTGAGTCTAAGGAGCAGAACACTCAGTTCTAACTGTAAGGCATAGGCACCAGAATTTCTAGTAATGTCACCTTCAAAAGACTAATGTCCTCACCATTATTGTCACACACAATGTATGTATGTATGTATGTATGTATGTATGTATGTATGTATGTATGTATGTATGTATGTACGTACGTACACATCAAGCTTCTTTTCAGTTTCTGTTGATCAAATCCTCTCACAAGGCTTTGGTTGTTCTGGCACTATAGTGAAAGATATTTGCCCAAACTGCCATCCAGTGGGACTAAACCTAAAATCATGTTCTGAAGAGAGCTTCTTAACCACATGTCCATGTCAGTACCTGTGTGTACACACACACACACACACACACACACATCTCCCACCTTCGCTCTTATCAATACACATCTCTCACATAAATAAAGGCAACTGTTTAGTGTATAATTATAAATGAAGGCCTATTTAAACAAGATGACATCCTGTTAGAATGGAGTGGTGAAGATTTAATTTGTTGTGTACTATTAAATTGCTCTCTCAAACATCCTGCCACTTCAACTTTCTTTACTTCACCTTATGTTTGTTATCTGTTATCAATTCCACATCTATAAAACACCACACCAACCAGCTTCCACATCATTTGAACCAAAAGCCCACAGACTTGTCAGCTAGTATTATTTCTGGCGTTCTTATCTCTATATTAACTCAATACTTCATATGCATATGGATGTATAAAAAGGAAATACTCTGAGAACAGCAACAAAAGTTTATTAAGACTTGTTGTTTTTGTTGTTTAGCCACAGATCTACCATGATCCAGTATATCTGTGGCCAAAAGTGCTCCCTGTGTTCCGAAATAGGAAGCAGACGGAGAAAGGATTATTCCCCTCGATAGGACACTGGACAATCTTCAGATATGAAGAATATTTGGAACTGTAACCTCTACAGGTAACTCAAAGACGAGAATCTTTATAGTAGCAACTGCTTTTAAGTGATTCACCTTTATGAGTTTGAAACTTGGTCATGCACCTAACGAGGGCCTTTTACTTGGTGCATGACCAACTCCCTTAATGGCTCAATGTTCAGATGCTCCAGATGTCTTTTAGTGGCAGTTGATCACAGAAAGTGATCAGCAAGGAACTCTATGGTGACTGCTTCCAGTTGACCAAAAAACTAGCAGGAAGATGGCTTCAGTTTAACAGATACTGTCTGAGACACCCAGAATGGACTTCCACCCAAGTCATCATCTGGAAACTGACCTGTAGGGGAATAAATGATGCTGCTGTGATCACTGCGATCCTGTTCCATTGCTAACAATGCACAGAGAATATACTTCCTCAAGTGCTCAGCTGAATCCTTAGAAGTAGTAGATAGCTTCTGCTACTTAGGCGACCGAATTAGCAGTGAAAGAGGAAGTTCTGAAAGCATAGTTGCTAGAATAAGAACGAGCTGGGCAAAGTTCACGAAGCTAATGTTGGTAACTAAGGACCTCTCCCTCAGAGTGAAAGGCAGATTGTATGATGTATGCATACGTACAGCTATACTACATAGCAGTGAAACATGGGTTATGACTACAAAGGACTTGCAAAGGCTCGAACGAAATGAAGCCATCATGCTCTGCTGGATGGGTGATGTCAGTGTGCATATACGACAGAGTGTAAATGATCTAAGGAGGGGGAGTGGGAGCATGATCATAAAAGACATGCCTGTATGTATAGATGGCTGTGATTTTACTCAGCTTGACGTATCTTCTCAACTTAAGCAAATCGCCACAAGACCCGGTCCCTCAGTGAGGCCCAGCATCTGAAGATCCTTTCTCACCACTTCGTCCCACGTCTTCCTGGGTCTACCCCTTCCACAGGTTCCCTTCATAATTAGAGATCGGCACTTCTTTAAGCAGCTGTCCTCATCCATACACATCACATGACCATACCAGCGCAGTTTTCTCTCTTGCACACAACATCTGATGCCTCTTATACCCAGTTTTCCTCTTAGATAATTCCTCCTCATCATCATCATCATCATTTAACATCTGTTCTCCATGCTGGCATGGGTTGGACAGTTTGACAAGAGCTGACCAGCTGGAGAGCTCCATTTGTCTGTTTTGACATGGTTTCTACTGTGCCTGAAAAAAAAAGTTGTGATAATGAGATCCTTTAGTCATAAATCTGCTTGATCAGGGCCAACTTGAGGCTAAACAATAACAACAATGATAGTGTTACATATGATCTCTATCTAATGATATGTTGATCTCTTTTTATCCAAATGCATGTTCTCTAATTGTCATTCCCACAGCAACAGACTCTGGTCAAACTTGACTACTTGCTTTATCCAATCACATTTAGTGTAAACAAAATTGTTACTGTTTGGAAGTCTTTTGTAACCATAATTGTAAGGAAATACACCATGTTTTAGTTAATATTTTAAGTACTCGTGCCAGTGCCATGTTAAAAGCACCTGTGCCGGTGACAAGTTAAAGGAGCCCATGCCAGTGCCACGTTAAAAGCACTCGTGTCGGTGACACTTTAAAAAACACCCAGTACACTCTCTGGAGTGGTTAGCGTTAGGAAGGGCATCCAGCCATAGAAACCAAGCCAAAACGGACTGGTGTCTGGTGCAGCTCTCCAGCTTGCCAGTTCCAGTCAAATCATCTAACCCATACCAGCATGGAAAGTAGACACTAAATGATGATGGTGATGATGATGATGATGAAAGATTTTGTGAAATATCTAACTCCTCCATTATTTAGTTGGTGTTCAGAACATACCATGTTTATTCATGAAAAAACAAAGTTTGTGTGATTTCCATAATGCTGATGCTCTTTTACAGAATACACTAGTAAAGTTCAAGGGTCACTTTCAAATGTGCCTTTTGTTTAATTTATTTTTCAATATATCTCGGCCAATGCACATAGCTTTTTTTAGGTGCAGGCAATGGTTGTGCTGTAAGAAGTTTACTTTCCAACTGGTGCTGAGTTCAGTCCCACTGTGTGGCACCCTGGGCAAATGTCTTCTACTATACCCCAGGCCAATTAATGCCTTGAGAGTGAATTTTGTAGACAGAAACTGAAAGAAGCCCCTCATATATGTGTGTGTGTGTGTCTTTGTTTGTTCCCCCACCACCACCACTGCTTGACAACTGGTGTTAGTTTGTTTTCATCCCCATAACTTTGCCTTTCATCCTTCCGGAGTCGATAAAGTGAGTACCAGTTACGAACTGGGGTCAATAAAATCAACTACTCCCCTCCCCCGAAATTTCAGGCCTTCGTGCCTAGTATAGAAAGGATTATTATTATTATTATTAAGGTGGCGAGCTGGCAGAATCATTAGCACCTTGGGCAAAATACTTAGCAGCATTTCGTCCGTCTTTACATTCTGAGTTCAAATTCCACCAAGGTTGACTTTCATCCTTTCGGGGTTGATAAAACAAGTACCAGTTAAGCACTGGGGTCAATGTAAATGACTTCACTTCTCCCTTGAAATTGCTGGCCTTCTGCCAAAATTTGAAACCAATTATTTTATTATTAATATTATTAGCAATTTTAAAAATATGGATGTGTGAAAAGGTGAATTTCATTATTGTAATGTTTATTCAGGAAGTGTTCAGTGCATCCACTGAGTCACAATAGCAGAATTTAGTGAATGAGTCGATGATAATAGAGGTGTATATAGGGGCGTGGTGGTGGTTGTGGTGGTGGTGGTGGGGATGGTGTTAGTGGTAGAGGTAATTGCGTTCAGCAAACTATGGTAGAACAAAAGAGAGAAAAAAAAGTGAGAAAGACAGATGGACGAAGTGAGTATGAATATAATGAACGGGTGAAGTTGCTTCCGATGATGATGATGATGATGATGATGATATCGTTGTTGGTGTTGCTGATGGAAATGGTGATGGTGGCAGTGGTGGTGGTGGTGGTGTCATTGTAGTAGTAGTAGTAGTAGTAGTGGTTTGGATAATTATTTGGGTGGTGTTGATGATTCTCATTATGATTATGATGATTGTAGTTATTGGTAATTCCAAAATAAATGGTGGGAGGATGGAGGATGGGGGATGGGAGGGCATTGAATAATTTGAATGGTAATAGATAAAACTGTTTATGATGAAGCTGATGGTGATAGTGGTGGTGAGGCAGAGTAGTAGCAGTGGTTGTGGTTAGAGAAGGTGGGGATGGGGCTGAGGTTTTACAATGATGATAATGATCGTGGTGGCTGTGGTGGCGGTGGTGGTGGTGTCGATGGTGGTGGTGGTGGTGGTGGTCTTGGCTGAAGTTGCCAAGCATTGCATTGCCTTCTTTGGGCATCAGTAATTTGGTTGTTATTACCTGTTCCTGGATTGCAAACACATACCCTTCAAAGTAAGATTTAGTTATCTGATTGTTGATCTAAGTTAGACTGCTTTGATTATCAATATTGCTGTCATCCTAGAGCTTTCTGCTAACATATCCATGCATGGCATTCTGCTGATATGCACTCATCCATCCATCTGATGATACGCTGCAGTAGAGTTGTGCTACGTCTTTGGGCTATATCACTGTTGATGTGAAAATTACTTATGCTGGTCAGTATCTTTCAAGTTTTCAGATCAATGACTCAGATCTTATCAAATGAATGTATGTGTGCACGTGTGTGTGTGTGTGCGTGTGTGTGTGTAAGCATGAGTGTGCGCATATGTGTTCATGCCACCTTGTCTTAACATTGACTGTTAATTGTAAACAAATGTCAATGTCATATAAACAGTATTATTCATTTGTAGTCCTCTATGGAAACATGTCTAGTTATAGTCCTCTAGAGATGTGGGTAAATATTACATTGGCTATAAACGGGTAAAGGTTGGCAACAGAAATAACATCCAGCTAGAGAAAAGCTGCTTCAATGAATTTCATCTCATCTATGTAAGCCTAGAAAAGTGGACATTAGGACAATGATGATGATACTATATATATATATATATATATATTTATACACACACACACACACATTACATACATACACACACGCGCACACACACAAATGCACACACACACGCGCACACACACAAATGCACACACACACACACACACACACACACACACATGTAGGGGTGGATAGGTATGCTGTTAACTGAGAAATGGATGAAGTAATTGATGTAGTCAGTGTGCAATAGGTTAAAATGGAGCTTGTTATAGACAAGTCAATAGCAACATGTATTGGTGTGTACACTCCACAACCAAGATTGACAGATGAACAGAAGGGTTGTTGCTACATGAACCTTGTTTGCTGACTAACCTCAGTGACTTCATTATCATGACTGATGACTTTAAAAGATATTTATTTCATGATATCTAAGGAGGTTATAGATATGGGAAGAGAAATGAAGAGGGTGTAAAGCTTCTAGATTCTGGATGCAATTGGTCTAACAATTTGTAACACACACTTCAAGAAACCAGCAAACCACCTCATCACCTACCAATGTGGTGAACACTCGAGTCAGATTTCATTCTCACCAAGAAATAGGATAGGCAGTCATTACAAATATTAAGACCTTTCATAGTGAAAAATACACTAACAATGATGATGATGATGATGATGATTATATATATATATATATATATATATATATATAGTTAATTTCATTGATCACATTTGGCTTATAATTTATTAATGTAGTAATAACAATGATATTATAGTTGCAATGGTCACAATAATTGGAAAACAGAGAGTTTAGCATCCAAGCATCTTTTATTTTATAGTCCTTCTAGATAAGTTCATTATTTCTTTTCTACAATGGTTTCAGTTCCGGAAATGTAAATGTTCTGTTGTTTTCGTTGCTTATTCCACATTTTTTGCAACTGCAATATTTTTGCATCAAAATCTTTTGCTCATATGCTTGTATGCATGCATGCATGCATGCATGCATGAGAAAGAGAGAGTCTGTGTGTGTGTGTGAGAGAAAGAGAGAGAGAGAGAGAGAGAGATGGAGCGAGGGAGAAATTAACCCGTTAAAACTAAAGAGACTATGGAGATATTCTGGTGGTTCTCTTGTCTATTGGTAAGTTAAGCTAAATTAAGCCATATCTAAATGGTTTCACACTCAACAGATATTTAGACACAAACAAATCGGTGAAGCTAATTCAATTCATATAAATCATTAGTGTCATTAAGAGAAGTAGAAGAGTCACATTTATCTTCTCACCTGCTCACTAAATATGGGCGCGTGCACACGCATACACACACACACTCACGCATCTTTTATATTTTAGTTGTTTGTCATTGGACTGCGGCCATGCTGGGGAAACGCCTTGGCGGGTTTAGTCAAACAAATCGACCCCAGCACTTCTTTTTATAATAAAGTCTGGCACTATTTCTCTCGTTCCCTTTTGTAGAACTCGTTTACAGGGACATAAACAAACCAACACCGGTTGTCTAATGGTTCACGGACAAACAAACACACACACACGCACGCACGCACGCACGCTCACCCCCATATATATATCTATATAGATAGATATAGATATAGATATATACATTCCGTGGAGGTAAGATCAACAAAAAATCATCTGGAGAGAGATAAATATTAAGACCGCATGAAGGCTCCAGACGTATTTTCATGGTGTGAAACTAGTTAATATATATATATATATATATATATATTACACACACACACATACACGTTGGGGTCTCATACAGTTTCTGTCTACCTAATTCCATTACAAAGCTTTGGTCAGCCTGGGGTCTACAGTAAAAGACACTTGCCCAAGGTGCCACGCACTAGGACTAAACCTGAAACCACATGGTTACAAAGTATTCTATTAACCACACAACCATACTTGCGCCTATCTACAAAAAAAAAAAAAGAAAAAAAAGAACTCAATTTTGCAGTTTTGAAAATGAAAGTTTCAATTGTTCGATCAATTACAAGATTAAGTAACTGTAAACTTCGCTTGTATGTCAAGTGGAAATCCCAGACAAACACCAACAAGACACAGTTACAAGACTTGATGTCCGACAGATATTCTCAGATTTTCTGTCTAATTTATTTCAGGTACAAAGTGTAAGGTAAACCAGAGGATAGGAAAACAAGATATTTGCCTGTGGTGTTGCGCCGCAGAGTGGGTTGGAACTCGGGAAGCTGACGATTGCGAAGCGAACTTCTTAACGATTTCAGTGACGTTTCCGCCTTTAAACAATTAAATAAATAAACAAAATGCTTCATACGATTTTAGGGTACTTATGTTTATTGGTGTGAGGGTAACACTTGGTCTTCATCAGCTTAGTTAAATAGTGTATCGTCATTAGTGAGTATGCATACATGCATGTATGTTTATACACATACACATGTGTGTGTGTGTGTGTATACACGCACACACAGACAGCACCTTATTTAAACTGAACAATTATATCGCGACTCAAGTTTCACGCTGCTGCGATCATCAGGAGTGATATATATATATATATAAATGTATGTGTCTTTAAACTACGAGAATAATCTTAGCTTAAATGAGGCGACAGGAATATTTCACAGGCCTTACCTATAAAATTTTTATCATTACGAAAATTTATACAATCACACACACACACACACACATACACACACATACACACACAACATGCATACACACACGCACCCATATATATATCAACAAAAGAAAACTGATATGAATCTCTACCCCACATAGTTCCCACCTCACAATACTACTACTACTACTACTACTACTACTAATAATAATAATGAATTTGAAATACAAATATAAAAACAGTAGAAGTAAAGAAAGTCTCAGAATATCTTTAATGCCAATAAACGTTTCCCAGGCTGAATAGAAAGCGAAACCTAAGTCAATGTGTACGAGTGTGTATATGTGCGTGGGTGTGTGCGTGTGTATTAACGTGTGTGATTTCGTAAGTGTGTGTGTTTGTGTGTGTGTGTGTGTATTTGACTAACAAGACAATAAAAACAACATAATGTGTCCGTGTAAATAGGACCCAAGAGTATTTAAGTGAACTCTTCTCACATGAACAGTTATATATATATATATATGTGTGTGTGTACGCGCGTACATAATCACATATTTGCACATAAATATATACACATGTATATTTATACATATACACATATATAAATACACACACACACACACATACACACACACATATATATATATATATATTTATACATATACACGTACATACATACACACATATCTATCTATCTATATATATTATACATATACACGTATATAAATACACACCATACACACATATCTATCTATCTATCTATCTATATATATTTATACATATACACGTATATAA
>JAOPUL010003101.1:1597223-1607350 GCA_027564515.1 Octopus rubescens | reverse complement strand
ACACACACACACACACACACACACACACACACACACACACACACACACACACACACACACATATATATATGTAGGTAGGTAGTAAGAAAATCCTAGGAATACTAAACAGCAGAAAGTCTTTTCGGCCCTCAACTCTTTCCATTCTAAGGAGTCCGAGCCGCATCATGACTCCAAGATGACCCTCAGCTTGCACATTTTGCTGCAATTTGCACTGCCATCTGCACCTTCATAGGGGGTCAAAATCTCCCAGAGCCAAGACATCTTCGATGCCGCCACCACATCGGTCTGTGTTACCTGTTGAACATAGGGTAAATTATAATTGATGTGGTGGTGGTGGTGGTCATCGTCATCCTCTATATACATAGACGGGATGCTAGAAAGAAAATCCTCTTAGTACCTTTTAAAGACTCAGGGGAAGGCACTTTACTCATACTTTAAAAAGATTTTGGGAGACACTCGTTCAATAGTGAAATTTTAAATGAGAAATTGTTGCTAACAGGTTTTTGATGCAAGAGTTTAAATATGGGGTTTAGATCTAACACTAACTTCCGCATTAAAGAGCAGATTAACACAACAGGCAGGAACTGTGCTACGTTTCTTGGCTGATTTAGCGCAACCAGTCTGCACATGTCGCAACACACTTCCTAATTTAGCGTTTGAAAAATAACTGATTCGATATTGTCCGTTATTTTGATCTGAGCAGAATGGAAACTGGCTCGTCCTCTATTTTCTTGATTATGATTTTTAAGCTCCGAAATATTGAAATGCAAAAGAAAAGTGTTTACCCCATTGTTTTTGCTTTGCTTTAGAATTTTTGCTTCCGATTTCGCTCCTGTTTTTCAACTTGCATTGTTGTAGCTTTATCAAACATTTACTCAAGTTTACAGTGTTTTGTATCAACTATATTATATATATATATATATATATATATATATATACGACAGGCTTCTTTCAGTTTCCGTCTACCAAATCCACTCACTTGGTCGGCCCGAGGCTATAGTAGAAAACACTTGCCCAAGATGCCACGCAGTGGGATTGAACCCAGAACCATCATGTATGTATGTATATATAAGGTATCAAAAATACATGAAGGCAAGAAAAGAAAAGCAAACAAGTGTGTTAGGTTGATGCTCAGGAAATGGGGGAAAAAAAAAGAAGGAAGTGTCTTTTACGTTTTGACTATTCACTCTTCAGGAAGAAAGGAGAGAAAAAAAATAAAGGAGGAGAAATATACATATACATATGTCATATTCATATGTATTTAGTCAAGCTGTGAAATGAGGTACCCTAGTTAGAAACCAACTATCCTAAATGAATATATGACTCCCATATACTTATTCATAAACCACGCTGTATTGATGGTACTCTAGTAAATATATGACAACTTTATTTTGCCTTGTGAAGCAGGAGAAAGGGTGAGGCATGATTAATTACTGCTGAGGGATCACACACACACACACACACATCTGAAAGGATCAAGAACAGTTTAGGTACTGAACACAATAAAATGTAACAGATTGTCTTCAGTAGCCAAACTATTCCCAAATGTAACAGATCCACCAATGGAACAAAGAGAGATAGAGTCTATCCAACAAGGGAAAGCTCTACACAATCATTTACCCTGCGACTAAATCTCCCCCACCCCCAAGTACACCCTACTATCTTAAAAAAAGGAAGAAGACATAAAATAATATAGTCCTAGATGCATCAAAACAGACGAGGTCATGGGTGGAATGCTCTTTATTTGTTAGGTTTGCTGCCGAATTAGGGTTAAACTGGGAGTTAAACAGCAAGAGAGCCAGGGGTAGAAAGCACATATCCTCATCTGGTGAAGAAGACTACACTGACAACCAAAGTGGGGGTCGTTTAGAAAACAAACAACAATTATTCTAGTCCCTCGCAATAATTAAAAAACAAAAACAACAATAAACCAATGTGTTTATGGATCAAGAAAATATACTAATTATCTGTTTGTTTTCTTGTTATAATATCCATAATCAAACGATAGATAACACTTTCTAGAGCTACGGAGGGAATGTGTCTCAAAGCAGTCGTTTGTTCTGCTCAAAATAGCAGCAAAATCTACCTCAAATTATATCTCACTGTCTAGAAAATAGGAAGAAGACTAAGGATAAAGATAATGTAGTCGTCCTAGATACACATGTGTCTAAATAAAGGACGAGATGGTCATAACCGGAACACCTTTTGACCACAGATCTACTGGATCAATACTCACCCGGAGTTAAAGCACAAAAACACAAGCTTTATTAGGTTTTTGGGCATTGACAATGGATGCAACCAATATGTTTAACACTTTTTCGTACGAGCTTCGACATGATTATTCGACCTGCTAGAAATAACAGTGAAAAGACATTCAAATCATGCCCTACGGTCTTATATATATATATATATATAAAAAGGAAGGACACATTCAATACGGAATGGTTACGGTTAGAATATCTTTGATGATGTCTCCCCCACTCAGATCTCACATGGGGTTAAACAACAAGAACATTTTTTTTTTTCACATGATACGAAACGATGCTTTATATGCTGGCTCTGTAATCCAGCATCTTATCTCTCGTAATCAATTGCAACTGTATCCATCATTTTGTTAACTTTAGGGGACTAATTAATCTGTAGTTCAAAGGAAATAATAATAATAATAATATCACAACAGTATCAAAAACAACTATGACATTTGACAACTATCGTTTTTGTTTAGCCCCAGATCAATCCATATAGAAGAGATCTATGATCGAAGGCATTCTAGTCATGACCATCCAGTCTTTTAGACAGTATATCCAAGACAATATTATCCAATGTGTCTGTGACATTTTAAAGTTGGAGGGATATGATTTGAGGGAGATTTTGTTTCCATGTTCTTTGTTGGTCCCGCATGCGAAATGTTACAGAAGGGGCTGCTTTAGCTAATACAACGATCAAATTTGACTACAGAAATCCTTTTTGAGTGGTGACTGTTGTAAGACAAGGTACCAACCACCTATCCACACTGGTACTGTAGCAGTTGGTACCAAGAAGAAGCATCGAGCGTAGGTAAACAGGAGTGAGACCAAAACTGCTTGACTAGGGAAGGTCAGCATGGAAGACAATAACTTTTGTATCCGATAACAATGTGTGAAAAGGAGGATTTTGTAAGATAACAAAAAAAATAGTTACTAACTTCCTCTACAAAACACACCTTAGTAACGACACATTGGATAATGTAATCTTGGATTCAATCTGAAAATAACATGGTATGATGGTCAAGGCAGGAACGTTTGATCAGAACTGACTCGAGCTAAACAACAACGACAAAATGACATCTTAGTTTTGCAAAATCCTTGCAAGTATTTTATCTGAAGAGAACAGAGAATATGTTGGTTGTTGAGTTTAATTTAATCTTAACAACTGTTACAGACCAATGAATAATTTAATAATAGCCCAGACACTTGAATGCATCGAGCAGAGGCAGAACAGTATTGTTAGTGAATTAGACTGAATATTGATATATTGTGTACGATGGCCAGCTGACTTTATGAAGGACGAACATGTGAAGATGTTCTGTGGAGTGAAATAACCTTGCCAATAAACAAAGCACAGATCAAAAGAAGTCTCAGCAATGGATCAAGGAAACGACTTTACAGTTACACTACAAAAATATATGTACAGGAGCCATAAGACGAAATATTTACGTAGTCCCTCTACTTGTTAGAAATAGCTATCAAAACTCCCAAAAATCATGCCCTAACGTCTTTACAAAGGAAAAACATGTTTGACATGCTGTTATGTGGTTTTATACGCACTAAACCTAAACATAAGAGACTGTCACACCTGAAATGCTTTTGATCCTAAGCCTGTACGATCAGGGTTGACACGGGACCAGAACAACGACAGCAAATGGCGCGTATCTGTTCGCCTATTATGTATAAATGTTTCAAGCGTCCTCAGGTAAGAGCTTTCGAGCACAGAAGAGCACATCTGATGTTAGACTGAAACAACGTTGATTAACAAACTCTCTAACAATAGTATGTCAAACCAATTGGATATGAGAATCTTCAAAATTTGGTATATCTATTTTATGTTCTTGCCAGTAAGCTGGAACAGAATAATTAGTTTTCTACGTTTGTTGCGAAAAATGACTCAAGTACAAAGTTAGGATCACGCCAGAGGATCAAACAGTTTTAAGTATCTTTATCAAGATATTAAAATTTGTAGCTGATTGATGAAAGTATATTAAGAGTGAGGTACAAATTTGAAAAAAAAAAACTTTACTGTTAAGACCATTCATTCATTCACACATTGTCAAGACCAACTTATTATATACAAAAACTTATGATAAAGGTACTTTGACGTACTATTTATAATACACGTGTCAACAAAACTATTTGCCCTGTTTGCGTTAATAACATTATATTGTTAGGGAGCCAGCCATTCATTGGCATTAGAGATTGAAGACATTATGGCAACTAATCTACTTATGTACGTACGTATGCAATGTTATAATAATTCTGTATGATGTGAAAACCTCTACTCTTTGATGCCATTCTTGGAATACATCAGAATAGAACGAATGTCACTAAAGGCTTACCTAATAACGAACACCTGACTCTGATAATTGAGAGAACGATTTCCACCAATATGTCTAACAACCAGAACATCTATACTAGTTCTTGGAAGTGTGTATAAGTGGAGGAAGACTTAGACAAATAATTAGACGGATATTATGGGTGAACAGCTGCGTACATTTAATCACGTAGGTGAAAGACCCTTTATCATGATAATTGAATATGACATGATATGATAGTCGTTATAATCAACTCAAATAACGCAGGTGAGAGGTATAACTGAATAAAGATTACCATTACATGCGTGTTTCGTATGTAGGAAACTAAAATATCAATTCCATACCAACGGTTTCCCACCGTCTACATCTTGGCATGTGACTAATTTTCAGTAGGTGAATGAATAACAGTAAAGAGGCATTCATACATACACTAAGAGCATATATCATCGTCTAACAGTTGAAGCAAGCGATTCCTGTCAACGAAAGACAAATGTCAACATTACCAATAGAGGTTTATTGTATGTTCTAAAATAATTTATTCGAATTTATTGCTCGTTGTCTTTTGTTTAAGTAACCTTCTTGATAATCTAATACAACTGTTTAATGAATACCAATCGTCACCCGGCAGGATTTTGTTGTGAGGACCTGAACGCTGCCCTTTATTTGCTAATGTAATCAATACAATCAATATATAGGATGGTATGTTGTTGAAGCCACATGGTCAAGGTAACTGACCCTGCTCCAATAGCTGTAGAACTGAAAGATAAATCCTGAAAATTCCATAAAATGGTAAACATATGTGTGGATGAATGGTTGTTAGAAGGATTTGCGTTGTGTATAATATAAATGGATGGATGTATACTGAATGTATGTATGTGTGTGTATACATTTCAATGCACAGGTAACGAAATTATGACTATAAAATATGTAACATATCCTTGGACATATCAAATCGCAAGTTAGAGGTTTATTGGTATCAATAAATAGATAATGATAAAATGACATTAACAATAATAATAACAATAATAATAATAATAATAATCTAGGTCTCTCACCTGACACATATTGGCAGTAGCGGCCGTGTTGACGTTAGTGGCACCGCTAGGTCCAGCGGTTCCAGCCCGGGCACCCGCTAACGTAGTGTGATTGTGATGGGCTGGAGAGGAGGACCTTCTCTCCATCGGGGGAGCCGACGGCCCCACGGGAGGCGGCGGCTGGGGCGGACTAACAGCAGTAACCATGCCAGTAAGGGTACTATCCGTGGTCGGTTTGGCTACTGGTGTTGGAGGCAGTGGAGGTTGTTCAGTCTGTTGTTGGTCGTGTTCGGTGTGATGAAGCAGCTGCCGATGTGTGGAAGGTAGGTCGGGGGGTTTACTTGATTTGAAGCCGGTACTCTGCGACAAACTCGGAGCCGATAATGGCGAGGCAGCAGCGGCATTCACAATTCCGATATCACAACTGTCTTTCTTCTTCCGGTAACTGGAAGACCTTTCAAATTTCTGAGAGTCGTTGGCGCTATGAGATGGTGATGACGACTGCTGGCCCATGTTGGTTGGTAGGCTTTTTACACTCACACACAAAGAAGCTTGGAAGCAGCGAAATACAACCAAGTCACATTAGCACCGATAGGCGAAATAAAAAAACTCCTCAATAATCTGTCATACATCAGACATGTAGAATTTGAATAAAGAATCCGATGAATTATATCCAGAAATTCACCATTTTTAAAGAATCCAACACAAGAAGTAAATTAGATACGCGAATAAAAAAAACCATGTTCTTTTCATTGATGCATTTACTGACTGGTAAATATATCATTGGATGTGTGTATGTGTGTCTATGTGTGCGTATATATTTATATATAAAATATATAGGTATATAGATTGAATTGTGGAGGGGGAGAGGGGTACTGAAGGCTGTAATTGAAAAGTATTGGTGGTAGATTTCCAGGAAAACACGATCCTACACACTATTTCAAAAGAAGGAAAAACACAGTGAGAGGAGAGAGGGAGAGAAGATAGATGAACTCTGATATTTGTAATGGAATAGCAATTGATTTTTCCGCCTCTAATTCGATATTAATCGGAATAAGGATGGTGAAATATTTCCTCTCAGAGCGACGTTTTCAGAAAGAAAAAAAAATTGTTGTTGACCAAATAAAAAAACGACCTCATTCCCTAGAACTGTCACCAAAATTTCCCCCCTTTTTTCACCTATACAACTGTCTTTATTCATATATCCGAACACACATACATACATACAAGAAGTATACAATATATATACATACATACATCTACGTATATACATATAATCTACATACATGCATTCGCACACATACAGTGACAGACATACAAGCACTCAGTCGTTCTTGCTTTTTCTTAAATCCAAACAAGCTAACTATAGGAGAGAGAAAATGTGTAAGAGAAAAACATCCATCCATACATACACATTCGCATCAGAGAAGTATAGCATGGAGAAACTAGGTCTTGATTAAAGCATACAGATGTGACTGTCTCTTCTCGTGTACGGTATTATTATCATTATTATTATTATCTATCCGAATAGGAAACAAAAACCTCCCCCACTGAAAAACTATCAGCCTGAAAATATGGAAGAGATTTCTTCTCTATGCCTCCCTCCTGTAACGATCTCTCCTGCTATTTATCATGCGTAGATTATATCATATTCGATATCAAAATCTATTCTGCAGGCGGGTAGGTTTTTAACAAGAGAAATTAGGAAAGCAAAATAGGATGATAAAAGGAAATAAAGAGAAATAAAGAAACTTAGACATGAAAAAAGGAAAAAATATATATATTTATATATGTATATAGAATTATTCGTAAATAAGGGCGATTCATTAAACACTTTTATATCTTAACGATATCAAAATTTATATGTATGTATATATATATATATTACACTTTAGTCATTAGATAAGGGGGAGAGAGAAGAGGTAAATATATATAAGGATGAAGAGGAGAGAGGGAAGAAATTATATATAAACACACACACACACACACTCACCACCCCAATTAAATTTAGTATTATAGTGGTTGGCGTTAATTATCTGTAACAACAACGAAAAAAAAAATAAATAGACAAAAGCAGTTTTTGTTGTTGTCCCCCCCACAAAGAAATTATTTGGGGATTGTGTTGTTAAATTGGATTGGTGGCGTTGTTCTTCTGTCCGTGCACGTTTGTAGTCTGATATAAGAAGAATCCATGAGACATAATAATAAGAATATGAGCAAGTAGCAATTTGTACGGTTACATTGTTCGGTTGGTAGGTTAGTGCGAGTTGGAATAAGAAGATGAAGACGCTGGTGAAGAAAAGAGTACATCATAATTGCTGGGGGGTTTTCTTTTTTTTTAACCCCTCTCTTCCGAGACCCACCAAGATCAATCGCAGTGTCTATTATTAAGTGTGAATGTTTTTGAAAAGAAAGAAAAAAACAACACGAATCATTTGAAGAATTGGAGACGAGAAGGGGAGAAGAAAGGGAAAGGGTGGAGAAAACGAAGAAAAATAATATATATATATAGAGAGAGAGAGAGACAGACACAAACACACCGGTTATTCTTACTGGGAGGGGGTGAAATGGAGGGAAAATAAATAAAATATATAATCAAATAAAAATAATATATATATTATATATATAGATAGATAGATAGAGATATAGAGAGATGTATACACTCACGCACACAGACACTCAGAGAAAAACAAGAAATCAAAAACGATCGCTTAATATGAACAGAATTAAAAGAGGTAGGTTGGTAGATACATCATGGCATCAGTTTCCGGGTGGAAAATAATTGCCCAATACCATCAGTCTCTTCCTATCTCTTTCAATATGTCTTTTCTCCATCCTGAACATCTGACACAGAAATTATCTTAAAGAAATTTTTGAAATAATACTAAAAATATAAGAACTGTTGTGATTAAATATTACGAAAGAAGGAAACGAGGGGGGGGGCAGAAAAATGTTTTTTTTTTTCCGAAGCAAAAAAGTTGAGGCGGTTTAGTTTTGTTTTTCTCCTTTTTTGTGTTTGTGTGTATTTCTTTTGTTATCAATCTTTTACATTACGTTTATTATTGATATTTATATATAATTACTATATGATTCTGTGACAGTCTATTATGTGTTTATATATATATATATATAATGTATGAATATATGTATATATATAATTAGTCTTTATCGCTGTTACTAGTGATGGCACCAACAACGGCTGGACTCGAAGAGAAACAGAAACTTAACGGTTATTTGTAAACATATATCGGCTAGGTCATACTTTCTCCACATCGATATTCAGATCTATAGATATACATAGTTGTTATATATATATATATATATATATAATGCGAGAGTGTGTGTATTTAATACAAAATATATATATATAAATAGGTACAGCTATAAGTGTCTATATAGACATAACTCATGTTATGAAGAATAGATAATATGTGAAACTGAGTGGTATGTCTGTGTGTTTGTAGAGCTATTATGTGTCGTGGGAGATATATACATATATTTATACACTCGTGAGAATATGTGTATATCTATTATTATGCTGTAACATTCATATTATTATGTGTTCGTGTTTCAACGTGTGTGAGTGAGCGTGTGCGTGTGTAGTCACACGGATGAGATTATTGAAAGAATAAAATGTGGATCCTCACTTTTAGCATAAAGAAGAAGCGAAGTGAGTGCTTCAAAAATCAAGAAAAATAGATTCTTCCTCCTTTATCACAATGAATGATAATAATAATAATAATAATTATAATTAATAATAATAATAATAAAGTAATTATAATAAACAACGGTGGGAGCTGGAGCCAAACACTCACACAGACAAGCGGAGAAAGAACTGTTTGTTATAGAAATATATATATATATATATATATTATATATATATATAAAATGTAGTTGAGTAGTAGACGATGTATTATATATATTTTATATGTAATATATAGTCCTTTTTGTTGATTTTTTTCACGACGAGCAAGGTCGTCTTTGTAAAGAGAGAAAGTGGCAATAATAGTAGTGGTGGTAGTAATAGTAGTTGTTGTAAGGGTAGTAGTAGTAGTAATATTTCTTTTTCTTCTTTTTCTTCGGTTGTAGCTTCCACTTGGCCCTTACGGGAGTCATGTCATCATGGACTTGCTCTGCTTAATGCCTTGTCCCCCACCACACTTGACAAAGCTTGTTTTCAGCGGCCTCGGCAGAATAAGCAGTTGTTGTAGCAGTTGTAGCGATAATGGAAACCTTGCTGCTGCTGTTGATGGTGATGAAGGTGGCAGCAGCAACAACAACGGCGGCAGCACGGCGCACGGCCGCAGCTGTTGTTCACAGCCATGTTTACCAACTGGGTTTCTTCCGTGCATGGAGTTCCTGCTCGCTATTTTATCGTCGGATTTGATTGGCTAGCAGAGCTTGTCACGAAGACAGCAACAAGCCAGTCGATTGGTCAACTTATTCGTCTAGGCAACGGCAAGCTGACCTCCCTGTGTCATCATATAATACACATACATACATACATGATGCATGCACACACACGC
>JAOPUL010003101.1:1562572-1573144 GCA_027564515.1 Octopus rubescens | reverse complement strand
AGAGAGAGAGAGAGAGAGAGAGAGAGAGAGAGAGAGAGAGAGAGAGAGAGAGAGAGAGAGAGAGAGAGAACTGAAGTAAACAGCCGAGAAAAATCATTGGAACCAAGAGGAATGACGTGTTTTTTGTTACCTTAGTGGATACCATACAGAGCAACGACCTGAGTTGAAATCTTTTTTGTTGATGATCCAGGCAAGTCCTAAAATACATATTTCAATCGAACACTTATTGTATATGTCGAAGCATGTTTGACTCAACCAGTTTTCGCTGTTGTATCGATAATATTGGCTACATTGTTCGACAAAAGTGGTTCTACAGCTCATACAATTTTCCATATTTCAATTTGACTAACATAATCTGTTTGCAGTGTTGATGTCAAGGGCAAACTGGCACAGATAATTTCGAGACTGGTTTCATCTGTCTGGCCGTTTGAAGTCTCTGCGTCTGCACTTGAGAGATGGGATGTTTGCTACTCTGATAAGTGCCTATGATCCTACTCTGATCAATCTTGATGAAAATAAAACTACTTTCTATGCCCAGCTGAGAGCCGTACTCAGAAAATCCCGAAGTCAAAGTCATTCCATTTGGGGATGTCTATGCCAGTGTTGAAACGGATTGGCAAACATGGGACTCTCTTGAGCGTTTCGGTGTAGGGAAGATGAATAGTAATGGTCTCAAGCCCCTAAAGCTTTGTGATGAATATGGCCTTTAGAGTGCAAGCACTCACTTTATGCACGAAGGTAATCACACAACAGCATGGATGCAAATGAGGTCTAAGGTCTGTCACTTGCTGGATTATGTTATCATTCGCAAGTGTGATATCGATGATATCTGTAATGTTAAGTCCTTTCATAGATCGGAGTGTTGGACAGATCACTGCTTGGTGCAAGGTGGTAATTAGTGTGAAAAAAGTGAAGGTCGCTGGATTGAACTTCTCCACCCTCAATAGACGAGTTAGTAACGGCAATAAGTTGGATCTTGGTAAAGCGCCTAGTAATGACGGAATTTGCGCTTTGGTGATAGTCGTACTACACAGAATCTTCACGAGCTTATTAATGTAGTCTGGAGGGATGATACTGTTCTCAAGGACTGGAAGGATGCAATTATCCTCCCTCTCTATCAAGGAAACGGAGTCAGAATAAAGTGTGGTAACAATAGAGGCATTGCTCTACTGCCCGATGCTGGCAAGGTTCTGGCGAATATACTTTTTAGCCGCCTGAATAAATATTTTGTAAATGACGTCTATCTGAATCTCAAAGTGGCTTCCGTTCTGGTAGAGGAACAATAATATGGTGTTCCTTGCAAGACAGATGCAGAAGTGCTGTGAGCAAAATATAGATCTTGTCCAAGTTTTCGTTGATTTAGCAAAAGCCTTCTATACTGAATGTCATCAAGCAAGGTAGCATTCTTGCCTCCAACTCTCTTCTTATATTTTGCTGTTACTCATGGTTTTTGTTGCGGATTGCTCTTCTGGTATATATTTGAGGTACCGATCTTCCGGTCGTTTCTTCAACTTGCGTCAATACGAAACATTTTCAATCTCTTATTCGTGACCTCCTCTATGCGGATGATTGCGACTTAGTTTCTCGCAATTTTTCATGGATCATATTACAGCATCTTGCAAGTTATCTGGACTCAGCATTAGCCTGGACAAGTCTATTGTAATGTTTCAGTCTGCATCAGGAAACATATATGAAACCATATATCTTAGTTGAAAGAACACTGAAAGTGGTAGACAAGTTTGTCTACGTAGGCAGCACACTTAGCCGTTCTTGCTCGTCAGAAAATGAAACATATTTAAGTCTTCAGAAGGCAACTGATTCCTTCAAAGCTCAGGAGTTTCGCGTCTGGTCCCAACACAGCATCAAAAGGCAAATAGAAGTTGCTGTGGTGTACCGTGCGTGTGTTCTAACATCGCTCCTTTAGTCATGTAAGACATGGACCATTTACAAGCATCATGTAAGTGTCCTTGAACGCTTCCCTCATAGATGTCTGAGACACATTCTGAATATTGGCTGGTCCTTGTGGACTCTAGACACAGACGTCTAGAGGGGAGCCGACGCCCTGAGCAATGAGGCGATGGTGCATAAGCACCGTTTACATTGGTCTGGGCACATTGTTCGGATGAATGATCAGACGACCCCTAAACAGATGCTATATAGCGAACTTGTTTGTGGAAAGCGTCCTCAGCAGGAACCATGACTACGAAATAAGGATTGCATAAAGTCCTCGTTGAAAGTATGTGAAATATGAGAGGTCAATTGGAAAAAGCAATGCTTTTGTCATCGCCACTAATAGAGAAAACAAGTAAAGAAAGGAGTGGATATTTTCGGGGAGAAAAACAAAACATGTATTTTTCATGCAGAATTTAAGGGAGCTGCTCGAAAATGTGCCACCAGTGTAGTGCTTGGTCTACATTACCTGCGGACGTGTATATTTATCAAGGGCTCGGGTCATTGGTCAACGACGGAGTCACAAGTGTAAAGTATAAATTTGACTGAGTACACAATGTTAATAATGTTCAGTGATGGACTTATTCGGTCATTAGTGGACAGCCATCAAATATATATATGTATATGTATGTGTGTGCGTATATATGTACGTATATATGTATGTGTGTGTGCGTATATTTGTACGTATATATGTATCAGTGTGTGTGTGCGTATATATGTACGAATATATGTATGTGTGTGCGTATATATGTACGTATATATGTATGTGTGCGTGCGTATATTTGTACGTATATATGTATCTGTGTGCGCGTATACATGTACGTATATATGTTTGTGTGCGTATATTTGGACGTATATATGTATATGTGTGTGTGCGTATATTTTGACGTAAATATGTATGTGTGTGTACGTAGATATGTATGTATGTGCGTATATATGTACGTATATATTTATGTGTGTGTGTGTGCGTATATATGTACGTATATATGTATTTGTGTGTGTGCATATATTTATACGTATATATGTATGTGTGTGTGCGTATATTTGACGTATATATGTATGTGTGCGTATATATGTACGTATATATGTATGTGTGCGCGTATATATGTATGTGTGCGTATCTACGTACGTATATATGTATGTGTGTGTGCGTATGTTTGTACATATCTGTGTGTATGTGTGCGTATATATGTACGTATATATGTATGTGTGTATATTTGTACGTATATATGTATGTGTGTGCGTATATCTGTACGTATATATGTGCGTGTGCGTATATATGTACGTATGTATGTGTTTGCGTATATTTGTACGAATATATATGTACGTATGTATGTATGTATGTGTTTGCGTATATTTGTACGAATATATATGTACGTATGTATGTATGTATGTATGTATGTATGTATGTATGTATGTGTTTGCGTATATTTGTACGAATATACATGTACGTATATATGTATGTGTGTGTATATGTGTAGGTATATATGTATGTTTGTGTGCGTATATATGTACGTATATATGTATGTGTGTGAGCGTATATATGTACGTATATATGTATGTGTGTGTTACAGTGTGTTGTATCATCTCTTTCCCCATTATTTAATCGAAAAGATTTGTCTTTTCAGGATTGGTGTAATTATTTATTGTTTAAAGTAAAGTTTAAAGTGAAAGTTCAACTCCAGTAAAAGTTACTATTCTGCATTGTATTTACGAAACATTATTTCTTTTCCCATCATCTGCCTTAATCTTCAATGTAAAGCACGATACGAAGGTTCGAATCCAGCTAAAGTTAAGTATTTCATTCCATAATCTGTTTCCTTTCATTTGTTTCCGTTCTTGGACTGCAGCTATGCTGCGGGTACCACTTTGAAGGATTTTAATCGAACAAATCTACCCCCTACCCCAATACTTATTTTTTTAAAAGTCTGGTGCTTATGCTATCAGGCTTTTTTACCGAACCGTTATGTTACGGGTACGTAAACTAACCAACATCGGTTGTAAAGCGGTGGGATGTAGATGGAACACAGACACAAACACACACATATAAAAAAATGTGTGTGTGTGTGTGTGTGTGTGTGTAGGCGCATGACCTAGTGGTTAGGGTGTTGCACTCACGATTCGCAGACCAGTTGTGCATTGTGTCCTTGAGCAAAACACTTCCTTTCATATTGCTCCAGTCCACTCAGCTGTAAATGGGTAACCCTGTAACAGAATGGTGTTCCGTTCAGGGAGAATGCTGGCCTATCCGTCTAACCAGCGGGGTGGTGTCATTCGAAAATTAAACCAATGAGAGGAAGCGCATTGTGACTGATGGTGTATAACAACATCGCATAGCCTGGTCGATGGGCTTCCACACAGTTTCCGTCAAGCAAACTCACTCACAAGGTATTGTTCAGTCCGGAGCTTGCACAAGGTGCTACGCCGTGAGACTAAATCCGAAACCACGTGGTTGCTTCTTAATCACACAGCCATGTCTGCGCCTTTATATATAACTTAACTGTGACTATAATTTACTAACAATGCGAAAGGCGGCGAGCTGGCAGAGTCGTTACAGCGCCGGACAAAATATTTAGAGGCATTTCTTCCGGCTTTTTACGTTCTGAGTTCAAATTCCACTGAAATTGATTTTTGCCTTCCATCCTTTCGAGTTTGATAAAGTAAGTACCAGTTGAGCACTGGGGTCGATGTAATTCAGGCCTTGTGCCAACAGTAGTAAGAGTTATGGTCTGCACCGATGGGATATAAAAATATCGAAACATAGGTTTACAGATTGTGGTGGAAAAAGAAACCACGTGGTTTCGGGTTCAATTTCACTGCTATCGACCACAGGCCGAGATACACTTTGTCCACCGCGTTGGATCATACAAAGTACAAAGACATTTGTTTCAATTTCCTACAATAAGCAACACTTCTGGTTGCTGATCGGTGATGGGATCTGGCTGCGTAACAAATGTTGGTTTATTCTATTCCGAGCAAAAATTCACCAGTTTAAATGAACTTCCCCGGTAAAAACATTAAAATTTTGTCAAACGTGTCCAGTCTGTTGGATGAAGCATTATCTCTGATCGTACAGCTATTTTCATTTTTTTTTTTCTTTTTAACACCAGTGGTTCTTAATCGGAGTTCATGTAAGATTTTGTTGTTAAGCTGTACGATCAATAAATTGGTTATACTTCTACAGTACATGAAATATTAACAATTTTTTCTATACAATTCCTAATAATATTTAATTAAATAAAAATATAATAGGACTTTTTAAACATCGAATGGCTATCAGGGTCCACCCTTGTACAATAGGAATCTAAAGGGTCCATAGGTAAAAAATGGTTGAGAAACACTGGTTTACACGATTATGTTTGTATATAACTTTAACTTGGATTTACTAGTTTCCTTCATGAGCTGTTTCGATGAAATATAATTCTTTCTACTATAGACATGAAATTGGAGGAGGGGGGAGTCAAGGGGCCTGAAATTTGGGGCCAATGGGCTAGTCGATTACATCGTTTTCCACTGCTCAACTAATACTTGATTTATCTATCCAGATAATAACTCAAAATGTAAAGCCGGAAGAAACCCCGCTAAGCATTTTTGTCCAGTGAGATAACAATTCTGCCAGTTCACCACCTTTGATGAAATATAACGATATCGAGAAAAAAAAAAGTGTCTACCGGTGATGGGGGGAAAAAAACCCCCAGAAATGAAACAATGATATAGAATAGAATACTTAACATTAACTAGATTCGAACTTACGTGCTGTGCTTTTACATTTGAAGATTAATAAGAATAATTAGGGAATAAAAATAATCTTTCTCGTAAATACATTACAGAATATGAATACGAACTTTGAAATTATGCTTTACATTAAATAATAGATAATTTTGCTTCTTCAGTCTGAACATATAAAAAATAATGCTGTCAGATATTCAAATTTGAAACAAATTATCAAAGCAGTTTATTTTTATTTTTCCGGTCGTAAAACAACATTAGAATTAGTTTTAAGTACTTTATAGCTTGCCGTGGCAGTATTTGAAGTGTCGTTCCTTTAAGAGAAATTATTAATAAAGGAATTCCTTCGTTATTAATTACAGCTCATTTGAAATTGAATATAATAAAATGCATGACACTTATAAAAATGCTATTGCGCCATCCTTACTGGAAGAATAAATTGAAGATATATACTCAATTATATTGGACAAGTCAACTGATATTGCCTGTGGAAATGAGTCTCTCTGTGTGTATATATACAACAAAATGAAATTATATCCGTTTCTTGGGTTAATTCCCGTTACAAAATTTACTATTAAAGTGTTGCATCAAATCGTGAAAAAGTTAAGTGATGTGGGATTAAAATTCTCTTTGCTACTGCAACAAGTTGAGCTTCAAACTTTTGCAACGTTAATAACTCTCTCTGCACATTAATGAAATTAGATAATCCTAACTAGATTCTCATAAAATATATTTGCCATTTAGCATGTTCCCATGGTGCAGAAGAATTACCGTCCAACATTGACGATCTGTTAGAAGGAACGTACAACTAGTTCCACAGATCAGCGCTGCTAAAAGAATCTTACCTGGAAATATATAAACCAACAATGGTGAAGAACTACAAAAAATTATTTTCTTTCAGTTACAAGATGGTTAGCGAGAAGTGAACTGTGAGAAGAATTCTTAGCCAGTGGAGTGCATTAAATTACATTTTCAAATGGAATTTTGTAGTTGCGACAAATATTATGCAAGAGACCAGTTTACTAAGTTCTTGGACTTGAACATCCACGAGGCCTGTGCTGAGTGAATTTGAAAACAAAAACCCAAAATCCTACTGTTCAAAAGGAAATCCGCACAGTTTTGTTATTATGGATGAGCTAATCAATTTGCATGTGAATCTTGAAACAAATTAAGATACTGATTCATAGTACCAAACTGACTTTGGATACAAGTTCTCTAGCCAGTAACATCTCATAAAAACAAATTCGGCTATCTTTCGATAAAGGTAGACAGATATTGAAAGTACTTGTTCGGCAATTTCCGTAAAATATTTTTATTTCTTTAATTTCTTTCCAGCTGAATTGTTTATGTATTTTTTTTGTGTAAGTATATTTCTCTTCTATTTTTAATCATTTAAATTCTTCTTCTCAAGAAAGAGCTGGTTTTTAACAAAGATACAAATCTCCATCATTGGAATGTAGATAACAAAAACAATGTCACATTTTAAATCTGAGAACAGTCTTGCATAATTTTACTGTTCCACTCATAGATTGTATCTGTAATGTGCGAGTCAGTTGGTTGATTTTTCTTTTCTGAAAATTGAAGCTTATCCAGACTGACAATTAGGCATTTACTTACAAAACCAAGTGCTCCAATTATTATTGGTATAAATTTAAATTTGTAATCTGGATGTAGAAGCTGGAGGTTTCGAAGCAGTTGTCCATATTTATCTTCTTTCTCTTTGATTTTTCAAACATATTCACATCAGCAGGACAGCTGACCTCTATGACATTACATACTATTTCTTGTCTACCTCAAACAATATCCGGTCTGTTATGCTTACACTTGACAGATGTTTTGATGGGAATATTCCATTAGTATTCCCTGTGTAGATATTTGTGTGCGTATTCAATAACAGAGGGATTCTCAATATTTATTCCAGGACTATGTATGGATGTGTGTTTGTGTATACATACATACATACATGCACATAAACGCATTGATATACTTACATACACACATACATATATACACAAATACATATAGTACAAATATACACGTAATACATACAAAAACATAAGCGATTCAGCTGAGAAAAAATTAAAGAAATCAAAACTTTTTACGGAAATTGCCGAACTAGTTTAATTACCTGTCTACCTCAAAACAAGGAAATGCAATAAAAGAACGGTGTCTCAACGTTTTGAGACATGTGTATAAAGAACTCTTCAACCGTGGACCTAGAACTACAAGAGTTCGCTTGTCAGGTTCGCTCAGCCTTGGCATCTCTGCCATTAGCTTTGCGTGATCAATTCTAAAATTAAAAAATTGAGAGCATCCCTGGTTCTCTTAATCTAAAATTAAGAGAACCATTGGGATGGGTGAAAACTGCTCACAACACTTGATTGGAAAAATATATTTTCCAAAGAAATCCTTATTAATAGGTCAGAATTTTAATGTAAAGCAACAACTCAATGTAAATAGTGAACCTAGATTGCCAGTCAATATACATTCGCTGTTTACAGTATGCCACTTAATAGCACAGTTAAGTGCGTTTCCGAGAGTAAACCACCAGCTAAACTAACTTAATGGGATGAGATTGGATTTGCTTTTGTCAATTTTAAGACTGAAAAATGTAACGGGAACAAAATGTCTGCTACTATGATTTTTACCCTAAGCGAAGCCATGCTGCATAAAGACTCAAACAACCTCAAAAATGAGAGAAATTACTCGAAGAGAATTCAATTCTTGATGCATTGAAGGTAAGACACTTACTAAACCATCAAATAGGCAATCCTAATCTATTTTCCGTATATATATATATATATATACTTTATTTAAGCTGTAAAAATATCATCACAAAAAACTGTTACTCAGAGTTTCACATTCCCGTTCGTCGGACAGCTCAATGGAATAGACAGGGCAAAGCATATCGATATCGAGGAACTAAGGAAAATAAAAATCAAAACCACGAAAAATATTTTACCATCCACAAAATCTTCTCCATTTTACTTGAGGATGAAATAATGAAAAACATTCTGGAAATACACCAAATCATCAAAAGCGAAATGCAGCCCAAAACACTGAAACAAATTCTCACTGGTCCAAAATCAAATAAACAAATCCCCAACCCAACTGTGAGAAAAAGCGGAAGAAAAAATTGTGGTACCTGCCTATACCTAATTGAAGAAACATAGTTCAAACTTAAAAGTGGGAAAACCTTTAAAGTAAAAGTAAATTTCAACTGCAACTCAGAAAACTTAATCTACGTAATCACATGCGGTGGATGCCAGCAAAATTACGTAGGTCAGACGGGCATCACCTTACATAAAAGAATGACAACTAAGAGTCAACAGATCCGAAACGAGAACACAAGGAAAATTTCCTTAAGTGGTCACATTGCAAATGGTGCGGGATTGCACTTATCCAATTTCAAAATCTGCCCCTCTACAAGTGCTCCGACTCCATCACCAAACAACAAAGAATTAAAAAAGAGACATAACTCATCAAAAAATATAAGCCACAATTAAATATGGAATCATCCACAATTATTCAATAAATTTACACTAATACCCATAAATGATTCTATACAATATATTTAAATACAGAACACGCACAGACGCATCACAAAATACAGACAAAAACACACACAAACACACACATACACACTCCCCAAAACAAAGAAACAAACAAACACCATCACGCAGACAACTAACATTATCTTGAATAGAAAACCGTTACACACACTGAACCTCCCCCACCCCCACACACACACACTGATAACTGACCGTATCTGAATAGAAGAAACAAACGGATGTTAATCCGCTTGACACTTACCAACATTCATTTCTGAATAAAAAAGAAGTAAAACATTTGAATTGCTATTTATTTCAACAGGGAAAATGACATTTTCTTGAAACCACCCCTCTGAGAACTGACCATTCCTGAATAGAAGAAACAAAAGGATGTTCTGGTGCAAATATTATTATTCATCTCAAGGAAAAAGTAGAGGTCACAGAAATACTTTCGCGACCTCTCACTGAAATCCACTTGAGAACTGCTAACATTTTGTTTTTGAATAAAAAATAAAAATAAAGAATGTTTTGACTTCAGAAGAGACTACAAGATGAAACATCACACTTTCTCTTATATATATATATATAGTAAAATTTATTAGGTATGCAAACAGAAAAACATACGTGTAGAACGTTGTAACAGACAATACACAAAATAATAAACAGAAAGTTGCTAATTCTCATCGGTTAGTGTCCAAGGGTTCGAAGCAATTTCCCACCTTTACCAATAATATCTCAATTCCTTGGTGATGTTAGCGACCGAGACTCGCTGGAAAGTAGTAATACACAATGGAAGCAAAAACAACGCGACTGAATGTAAACAACACAAATATATATACCTAAGGATATAAAGAATACAGCATGATGACTTAAAGGAACAAGGTAAAATGAGAACAACGAACCAAATGAAATATACATATACAGATACATAGCCTTGGGGCTGAAAGAGCGGACGAATATGGTAATGCAAGGATAATAGAACTAAGGGACGGAGCGGTAACCAGCAGATCTGTTCGACTCAGCGAAGAGGGTCAGAATGAAATCAATCCCTTGGACAATAACTGATGAAGATTAGGAACTGTTTATTTCTTTTCTTTTTTTTTTTGTATTGTCCGTCACAACGTTCTACTTGTCTCTTTTTCTGTTTGCATACATTATAAACTTTACTATGAGGATTAGCATCTTTCTCTTTATTGTGTTGTATATTGTCCGTTACAACGTGCTACGCGTATGACTTTCTATTTACATATCTTATAAAATTCACTACATAATATTTAACGTTACGCTCTCCTTAATTTTTAACATTTTGTGTATGTATATATATATATATATATATATATAT
>JAOPUL010003101.1:1435673-1448418 GCA_027564515.1 Octopus rubescens | reverse complement strand
CCAAGGTGCCACACAGTGGGACTGAACCCGGAACCATGGGGTTGGGAAGCAAGCTTCTTACCACACAGCCACGCCTGTGGTGGCTGATGTATCCTGGAGTCATATATATTGAAGTCAAAATAATAGAAAACTTTAGAAGTGGTCCAAAATTCAATACTTTAAACTGTATTAAGTTCAAACAGGCTCTGACTTCTTTCTGGTCATATTATTTAACTAAAATATATAGTAACAATAATTTAGTGGTACTGATAATGAAATGGAAACAAGATATGGAATTAGCTCTAAAATATGTTCACAGAACAAGATTACAGAAGAGGTCCAGAAAAGTCATAAAACTTTTTGGTGAATCACTAAAAACGTTCTTTGGGATATTCAGGAAGACTAATGGATGAAATACTTGATAGGCAGACAGGGAGAGAAAAGAAAAGGAAAAAAAAAAAAAAGAAAAAAAAGTCTTGAAGCATAAGATTCTATTGGAAGTTAATTCAGGTTTGCAGTGGCACCATGAATAGAATTTGGTCAGTTTTATTTATTTGTTTATTCATTTTATTTCTTTGACATGGAATTGTAAGAACAAAGATATTTATCATGCTAGATACCAGCATAACAATATAAGTGCAGCAACAGACCATTTTGGTTCCCATATGTCTTGCTATCGTGATTTTCAACACTGAAGAATAAAAT
The DNA here is from genome assembly GCA_027564515.1 of Octopus rubescens. NCBI lineage: Eukaryota > Metazoa > Mollusca > Cephalopoda > Octopoda > Octopodidae > Octopus > Octopus rubescens. The sequence continues at coordinate 1,447,734 of JAOPUL010003101.1, read as the reverse complement.
GGACCATGAAAATAAAAGCAAACAGTGTCCGATTTTCAGACTGTACCACAGCAAAGAATCTCTTAGGAGTTGATAATATTTCTGGTTTCCTGCAGGCTTTGAACTATTAATTCTGAACATTCTATGAATGACTGAGTGATTGAGCTCTCCCCCTGCATAAGAAGGAAAGAAACCTGGCTACAGTTTACTGAAATGTAGTGAGCAATTGATGCTACTACTATTGTGAAGCAGTTACAATATGTTTTGTCACAATATGCACACACATATGTTGAAATAGATTATCACATTCTTAAAAAACATATCAGTGCAAGTGTCAAAATAGCAGACAAAATGCATATATTTACAACTAATTAAATAGCTTTGCTGATAACTAATCAGTTGGTTTTGTAGCTTTGAAACATTTGAAATTTCTAGCAAGGCAAAATAATGTAAAATAAAAAAAAAAAACTGGTTCAGTCTTGAACAAAAGAGAGAGGGTTTGGTTGAATTGGTCATTTCTGTAGTTTGTCTTACTCAGCAGGAATCAAACCAAAGTTGCACCAATAAAAATTAAATATTGAAAACTTACCACTAACAGTTTGCATTTTTTATTTTCTAGAAAACCTATCCATAACACAGGAGCATTCAACTAATGATAAACATTCCCATTTTATATATGTCAGTCATACTAAAAAAAGGAGACATAATTCCTAAAATATGGTTAAAGAACCTAAAGAAATATCTTGCAAACAGAAAATGTTCTAGCAGACATCATATCGCAAATATATTACCAGCTTCGAATCACAACAGTGGTTTACTAGCAAAAGGCAGGTGAATATTAGTGTTTCTTGTTTGTGGGACTCACCATTTCTTATGAACAAAAATGTAAGTACACTTTAATATTTGTGATGGAATGATTGGAGAATGACTGCAAGTAACAAATTGCAAGGGAAACAAAATAGATCCTCTAGAAGTAAACCACACATTTACACGAGAAGATATTGCATAGATACGACATTTCATAGCCACAGCTACAAAAATAAAATAAAATAAAAAATAAATAAATAACATAGAAATAATCATTATAGTTGGTCCAAACAGATTACTCAACAATGATATCCATTTAAAGCTAAGGATATCAATACTGCATGAGATAATCTGCTGTTGAATTTACGGAGTTTTAACATCACAAATATTAGAAAGAAATAACTGTGTGTGTTATGAGATGAGTACTTGATATATTGCTGATAAATTAAGGTAAATTATAGATTCCTGAAGATAGCTGTGTTGTTTGGAATATGTTCCATTAAGAATTGTTATTCAAGTCTCTGACTTAGAGTAGAGAAGTGTTTAGACAAACTATCTAAGCCTTAAATGACATTGATCTATCACATAAACAGAAAAGATCCAATACAACCCACATTTGCTATGGCATCATGCCAGTGTAAAAATATGGTATATGACACTTCATGATTTTTTTTTTTTTTTCAAGACAAAGTAAAGTAAATCACATAGGAGGTGGTTGTGGTGGGGAATAAAAATAACCAAAATGATCATAAAAATAAGGTAAGTGAAGATGATATAAAGCAGCATTAAAAGGTAGGGAACTAAAAAATAAATTAATGTTTTTTTGTTTTTTTTTTAATCATTCAAACATATTTCAAAGTCACAGGTGACCCCCTCCCTTCTTCTTGGGAAGAAGTTTAAACACAAAAGAAAATTTTTTACATCTCCAAGAAGATGGTGAGTGAGAATTGGTGATGGATACCACTCTTCTTTAATTTCTGTCTATGATGACGATATCAATGTAAGATAAGTTGGCAACAGGCTGACTATTATTATTATTATTATTAAGAAGTGTGCAGTTTGGTGGAGGGGGGGAGCTAAAATATACATGTACTGGCAACATAAGATAACAAGAAAGAAGTATTTCTTTGTTCCAACAAATTTCCTTACTACAAGCTGAAATATGGACACATGACAAAGCATACATCATCTAAACTGATTTGGATTATTGTAGTCAGTCCAGAAGTTGTAGTGCACCAACAAAGAAATAAACTGGCAATAAAAACAAAGGGAGAGCTATACATTATTTTACGTATAAAATAGTTTTTGAAACTGAAAGACTCTCATTTCCGAAGATCTTTGATATTTATAATGAACTTTTCATTTTACTTTCGTTTTTATTTATTTTTATTTTTCTGGAGGGGATTTTCATGAAAAAAAAAATGGTTTGTTCCTTTTTTTAATATATATATTTCACTTATTTTCTTTTTCGTTTTTCATTGATTTTTTCCCAATAATTTGAACCACCTGAATGTTGCATAATAATAGTAAGCGTGCAAGAAGAAGACAATGACAATGTTAGTTGTCTCCCCCTTACATGTAAAGCCTCGAGAGTCAATCCAATCAGGTTGAAGACAATGGTAGTTGCTTCCCCTGAATAACCGTCGTTTACGTTGGTTTGTTTTTTATAATTAATATTTTTTTTTTGGGGTTACCGTTGGATCTATGTAAGCTTTGAAACTAAAAATATCTTTATTTTTTGTTTTTAGGTTAAAAGTAAAATGTTTCCAACAGTCTGGTATATCTTGGGAGAAGAATGTTTTATCATGAAGTTGTTCCTAAGCGTGGTGGTACTTTCGGAGGTCGTATGCAGCTGAGCGGGGAGAGTTCGAAGCCCTTGGTGAGCATTATGCCTTCTAAATCTCGGTCTTCTTCTCGCTCTCTGAAATAGTCGAATGAAACACGAAATAAACAATGAACAACAACAAAAAGTAATAAACACATGAAACTCAGCGAACATACGGCGAAATATTGGTTGTAACACTGAAACCAAATATAACCTAGAGACTCAATGTTCAAATATATAGCCACCATCACCACACGCACACAGAGGCTACAAAGCTAAGAAACTAATATGTTTACTACTCGTGGTTACAGAAGCATATATTGTAAAGTTATATAAATTTGGTCAGTCGAAGGGTTTGTTTACGTAAGACGTCATAAGTTCAGGCCATACACTCGAAGTGTTCCTATATAAGGGAATTAACTGTCCCTGGCTAAGAACAAGGTCCATGCTACTCTCCCATGTCTCTTTCGTGATGTGCATTACCTTTTATCTTTTGTTTCAGTTGTTACTGCGGCCATGCTGGGACACCGCTTTGGTACGTATTCTATCTGTTATTTAGGTCAAACCGCTACGTTACGGGGACGTAAACAAACCAACACCGGGGATAAACACACACACACACACGACGGGCTTCTTTCAGTCCCGTCTACCAAATTCACTCACAAGGCTTTGGTCGGCCCGGGGTTATAATAGAAGGTTCCACGCAGTAAGACTGAACCCAGATCCATGTGGTTGGGAAGCAAACTTCCTTACCACACACCTACGTCTTTTTTTTTTGTGTGTGTGTGTGTGTGTAAAAGTCAGCTCATCCATTCTAACATCTCAATATAAATGCATACAAATTAGAAATATCCTGTAATCTAATTATTTCATAACTATGTATTGATGATAGAGAAAAAAATCAGTCAAAATTATATCCTAATATTGAAAAAAAAACAAAAAATTACTGACGAAACAACGAAAATATTTTACATAAAAATGCCTCTAAAATCAGTTAATTTTATATCTTAACTGTTGGTCATCTTTGTTTTTATTTCATCCTGTCAGTTTAGGGGGGAAAACATTTTTTTAAATGTTAGATTAAACTGAGAACATTATGAAAATATATGAAATCAGAATCCACAGTAATTACAATATATATTGGTTAAGGTTAGAAAAAGTAGTTTTAATAAAAACTTTATCAATGAAAACGATCATCAATGTTTAGTAAAAAATATATATTTATATATAGTTATTCAACACACAAAAATGTATATAAAAATATTAGAAAAGGAATGAACTGTCAAAAAGAAACACAAAGGAAAGGAAACAAAAGAAAGAAAGAAAACTTGCATCAATTTGTAAAGTGGCAAATGAAACAAGTAAAACCTTGGACTGAAAGAGCAGAAGTGTTGCCATAACAACCCTCATGTCCATTGACACATTGGACTATGGTCATGCTGGAGCACCACCTTAAAGGGTTTAGTTGAACAAATCGGGGGCCCCATTACTTATATCCTTTTAAAGTCTGGTACTTATTCTTTCGGTCTCTTTTGCCAAAACCATTAAGTTATGGAGATGTAAACAAACCAACACTGGTTGTCAAGCAGTGGGGTTTGACACACACAGGCATGAAGACATATAATCAAAGGAAATACCACAACTTTAAAGATTCTAGTTGCAGTTCCATAACAGTGGAAATAATTAGTCACTTTGATTAGAAAACCTCGCAGCAATATGTTTTCTAAGGTAGAATTATTTTCCTGGTTGATTAATTTTTGTTTATTAACCCTTTAGCATTTAAACTGACCATATCAGGCCAAAATATTCTACCCATTTTATGTTCAAACTGGTTAGATCCAGCCTCTCACACGTACCCAACAATGTCATTCTAAATATAAGCAATCACATCATTAAAATGTCAAGGCTACAAGATAATGCAGGATTAATTCAAAACAATGTGAATAAATAAATATTACATTTGACAGAGTAATCCAAATGCTAAAGGGTGAAGAATATACCGACTGAAGTGAAGTATAACATCATTATCATTCTAATCGTCCAACCCATGCTGGCATGGGCTGGACGATTTGACTTGGAAATGGCAATCTGGAGAGCTGCACCAGGCTCCAGTTTGTTTTGGCTTGATTTCTATGGCTGGATGCCCTTCCTAACGCCAACCACTCTAGTGAGTGGTATTGGGTGCCTTCAATGCATCACCGGCACGGGTGACTTTTACATGTCACCGGACGGAAATAAGTAGCAAGTGGTAGACCCCTGTATTTTGTCACAGACTGGACAAATGAAACAGTGTATTGGTCAGAGTTGAATTAAGCTGTTTGATAAGGGTCCCACATGTAGCAATTTAATGGATTTGCTTTCTAAGATTTAGAGCTTAACTCTTTAGCATTCAGTTTACTCAGTCAAATGTAATTCATATTTTTACACATTGCTTTGAATTAATCATGTATTATCTTGTAGCTTCAAGATTCCGATAATGTGATTGTTTATTTTTAGAATGACATTGTAGGATAGGTGTGAGAGGCTGGATCTGATCCAATTGACTGTAAAACAAGTAGAATATTTGGGTTGGATATAGCTGGTTTGAATACTAAAGAATTAAAGAAGTGGTTGCCATTTTAAATAATATGTAAGAATTTTTATGAAATTTGTTGGCATCTTTATCAATATGTTGAACAAGTATGAAATAACTCTATTACTTTCATTTTGTGTACTTAAGTGTATTAGAAATATAATGATTTTTAAATTATACACGAATATAGAACCAACTATATAGAGGATAGTAACCAACAATAAAAAGATAAAAGTACTTGAAGGTATTAAAATAACACAACTGCTAGCAAATAAAACAAATTATATCACAGAGATTTAATTAACCCAATAATTACTTGCAGCATTCACACTAATTAAATCGAAGATAAATTCCTGGAGTTATTCAGAAGAGTGAAGCAAACATTTATATCAGGTCTGCAAAAAGTTCAATCAAACTCATGGAATGACTGAAACTTGTTACAATGTTACAACCGAATGGAAGAGCTAGATAACAACTAATTCAATGAGAAGACTCTTCTAGCTATAGATCTATAGCTGTTCTTCCACTCTTTTTATCATCTTCAGATTGATGTACATGATCTGATTAAGGTCTATCATGTCATATTGGACTATGGCCATGCTGGAGCACTGCCTTAAAGGGTTTAGTTGAACAAATCGGGGGCCCCATTACTTATATCCTTTTAAAGTCTGGTACTTATTCTTTCGGTCTCTTTTGCCAAAACCATTAAGTTATGGAGATGTAAACAAACCAACACTGGTTGTCAAGCAGTGGGGTTTGACACACACAGGCATGAAGACATATATACACACACACACACACACCTAAACATATATATATATATATATATACGATGGACTTCCTCACAGTTTCCATCAACCAAATTCACTCACAAGGCATTGGTCGGCCTGGAGCTATAGTAGAAAGCATTGGCCTAAGGTGCTATGCAGTGGGACTGAACCTGAAACCATGTGGTTGCAAAGCAAGCTTCTTAACCACTGGAATTTCTTTCAACAAGACACAAAATATTACGCTTTTTCATGTATCACCCTAATTATGGATTGGGCATAGGCCGAGAGATTTTATTGAAAATATTCTGCTAAAATCTTTGAGATAAATACGTTAATTACAATTTAGAAAATTTGATACCAACTGATGGAGAAACAAGTGTACAAATTTATGAAAAATAAGAAAATCTGACTCACATTTCACATAGAAATGACACAACATTATATTATTTATTGCAACATTTAGGGACTAAGGTTGTTCATGATTCTCTCGTAATTACTCTTTGACTTTTATTGATATTTTAACAATTAAAAAGACAACATACATTAACAGAAAAAACAATCTAATAAAGACACTAAAATAATAATAATAATAATGTTAATTACAAACCCTAATGATGACAGATAATGCAACTTCATGGTCTATTTATTTAAATATTCAATTTCTTTGAAGTCCCCTAGTAGATTAACATTTGAATGAGAAAGAAAGCTGACTCATCATCTATTAAAACGTCTAAGATGTCATTGATAAGCAGCAGCAGAGGCAACAAGAGCGGCAATGAAAATATAGAGGAAAACTTTACAAGGAGGAGTAATAGAGAAGTGTAGAAGAGTGGGAGGAAAGAATGACAGACATGAGAGAAAGACAGAGATAAATGTAAGTATATATATATGTTTATATGTGTATATATATAAATAGATAGATATATAGCACTGTATTTTGTGAATGGTTATAATGCCAGCATAGGAAGAGGGAATACCTGAGTCGGTCCTCCTCAAGCATTGACACTAAGGCATCACGTTCTTCGACAACTTCAAGCAGTTCAGCAAGAATTCGTTTCTCAGCTTCAACCTGATCCGAGGTTTTACTCTTCTCTGAAAATCACATGAAATAGGCAACATTCAAGCAAATAAACAAGCATGCTTTCAACAGCAGTGAAAATTATTACAAGCAAAATGCATAACAAAACAGTATTTTATATATATATATAAACACACACACACACAGTGTGTGTATATATATATATATATACACACACACATACATATACAGTAGGGTACAAGTTACATAGGAGTCCAAAAATACAATGAATTTGTTTCTAATTGAGTTTATTACAAAGTTTGAGTTATTCATTTTCTAAACTCCTGTGTAACTTATGGCCTATTCTGCAGGTGTGTGTGTGTGTGTGTGTATAGTTGTCCATTGGTTTACATGGAAGACTGTGCAAGTGGAAATCATGTAAAAGCATGGAATATTTGCTTTTTATATTATTATTACAAAAAAAAGAAAAGAAAAAAGCAACAGCCAAAACTTAAACAATTATTTATTGAAATGAAGATTAAAAGAAAATATGATTATCATGTGGCAATTTTCATACATGGCCTTTGTCTGCAGGATTTATTTTACTGACTTGTTGTTTTAACATAAACAATATTAACCCTTTAACATTTAAACTGGCCATATCTGGGCCCAAATATTCTACGTGTTTTATGTTGAAACTGGTTAGATCCAGCCTCTCACACCTACCCTACAATGTCATCCTAAAAATAATCACATCTTTAAAATCTTGAAACTACATGATTAATATTTTAAAATGTGGATAAATAAGCATTATATTTGATAAATTAATCTGAATGCTAAAGGGTTAAAATTGTTCTCTCTTTTGTTGGTTGAAAACCTTCATTATTATTTCTACTAATTGTTGCTTCTTCCTCCAAAGTCAATTTAGCCAACCATCCCCTGACATCTGTGATTGTAGACTGCACAATTTTTTATAATTTTTTTTCTTCAAATCAATGCTTTAATTTCCTTTGAAATTTCAAACTGCATTCATTATAAGGCTCATTATACGAATCCTTATAAGAATTCATATAAAGATAATTATATGGATCCTTATACAGGCCCATATCATGGATTTTCAGATTTCTTACCATTTGCTTTCTGTCTTACACAATTTTTGCAGTAATCAATGAGTCTGGTTTACCAACATCAGACTCGCTTTTGTCATTTGGAATTACATGACCACATCAACCAAGTTTTCTTTATTAAATCCATGATCTACAAATAATCTCTTCAGCTAAATCAACCAATCCTTTCACATCCTATAGAAGGGATGATATTGTGTCTAACTTTAGGTTTTTCTCTTCTTTCAGTATCACGACCATTCAGAACTCCTCCTCCAGGTAAATATGCATTCAAGATGATATTTTTTTTTTACTTAATTTCACAAATTGCTATTATCTTCCCACAATGCAGAATATTAATTTTCTTTCCCCTTCCCTGTTTCACTGTTAGTTATCTTCTACATCATCCAGTATTTTTTATGCAAATATTGAACACAATTTGTCTTAAAATTCCAAATGACACTCTCATCAAATAGTTGGATTAGGTTAATCATACTGAGTGGTAAAAACAAAACTTAAACATTAAAGTGTTCTACATTAGAGGGAAGGGATTATTGATTAATTATCCATTAGAAATAAACATTTTGAAGTTACTTTATTCCAAAGAAAATAATATTATTGACAAAATCGTTTTCAAATATTGCAGTAGTTATCTATGTTTTGTACACCAATGAACTGGGAGAGTGTTTTTATTCAATCCTCTCATTACACATAGATTAAGAAGTCCTATTAATTAATAATTGATACTGCATAGAAACGTCATCAATAATGAATACTGCATAGAAACGTCATTAGATCTTTAGATACCTTGAATGCACTGGGGTTTTTTGTAATTTCTTTTTTGTTTTTGATATGAAATTTCTCTCGGACATTTTCTTCCAGAATAGATAAGTTTCACAAGCATTCAATATTTCTTTTAAATAACAAGAACCTTCTTCAGTTACTTTAGCAAACCATTGCAGAATCTCCATGAGGTATATTTCCTCAGTGGTTTATATATATATGCCTTAACCTCTAAGTTAGGTGATAACATAAACCAGCATAAGCAGAGTGGTACAAGTCTACAGAAATACATCAAAACCTGTTAAGTCAGATGGGAAAAACATTTTGAAAATTAAGATTTGCTTGAGTGAACAAGGGGCAAGGACTGCCAAGAATCAAACAATTTTTGGCTGATATTTATATGATGTTAATAGGCAGGGCTGTGTGTTTTAAGAAGCTTGCTCTGTAACTACATGGTTTTGGGCTCAGTCCCACTGCAAAGCATCTTGGGCAAGTTCTTCTACCATAGCCCTGGGACAACCAAAACCTAGTGAGTGAATTTGGCTGATAGAAACTGTGTGGAAGCTCATCGTGTATATGTATGTCACCCCACCACACCACAGCCATTTGACAGCTGGTGTTAGTTTGTTTATGTCCCCATAACTTAGGGGTTTTGGCAAAAGAGACCGATAGAATAAGTACCAGACTTTAAAAAATAAGTACTGGGGTTTTATGTTTGACTAAATCCTTCAAGGCAGTGCCCCAGTATGGCCACAGTACAATGACTGTTAATAAGTCAAAAGTAAATGATACCATTATAGAACTTAAAAATTATTTAAGAAACAGACATTAGATGAATGTATTGACCAAATTTTGTTTGATTCTTGGCAGCTTTTTATTCATTCAAGCAAAATATTTTACCATTTGACATACAGTTTTGATGATATATTTCTGTTGGACTTAAGCAACATGAAGACAAATTCAGAGTTCCCAATGAAAAAGAAATCACTTTGCAAAGCACAGGGTTTGTATAGGGATCACAACAATAAAGTAATCGTGCACTCTAAATAAAAAAAACAATAATCAACAAAAGCCAAAAACCATGCTAAAGTGAAACCATATAAAACAGAATACCATGTAAACCGAAGGATAAAGATATGTATGTGTGTATACCCGGGGTGGGGGCAAGGAGTAATAAAAATTATCAACAAAAACCATTCTCTTTGTCTTATTTTGTCCTTTTAAAAGAGCAATTGGTTTGATACAGCAGTAGGGCAGCTGGATTAGTTACTTCGGATAATCTAATTCAATCTCTCATGTTCTTGAGTTCAATTCAAATGGGAGTGGCCATTAGGATTAGCAAGTACCAGTAATATGTTGGAGTCAACTTGATTAGCCTCACCCTTTAATTTTAAAATGGATCCTAAGTTTTGTCAATTCAGAATAAGTGGAATCTTCAGTGAAGTAATATTTCTAGCCAAATATATGGATGCTTTCAAACTGTGTTTAGACCAATACACAGCAACAGTATTTTAGTTAAATGTTCTTGGCAGCATTCATTTATATATATATATATAGGTGCAAAACCAATGGTCATTCTCTGACCGGCATAACAATTAACTTCCTAAAAAATACATCACTGTTCTAATGTTTTAGAGTGTGCTTCTTTTTTGGATATATGAACTAATGATTTTACACACACACACACACACACAGCTGAATAGTGAGGTGCTATTGTTATTTACTCCCAGATTGTTACTGATTGATCAGCCATGACCATCCCATTTTTTTTTATGTGCAACTAGGACTACACTATCCAATGTGTCCTTCCATTCTTTTCTTTTTACAATAGTAGGGTGAGATTTGAATGGGATTTGGCTGTTATTTCTAGCAGGTCGAGTGACCACGTCAGTAACCGGTGAACTAGAGAGATGGTGGGCATGTGGAATGTAACTAGTTAGAAATATGGAGAAAGGGACAATAAAAGAAATAGAATGAGGAGGAGGTGGTGTGTCTAGATGTAATATGCAACAAGTTTTTTTCACTGAATCATAGATAACAATATTTCAGAGTATTTTCCTTTATAAGCAAAGGAAGAGAAAATTCTAAGACATACACATTTCCAGTATTTGAGAACCAAGAATCTCGATCTTGTTTCCTGAAGAACTTCTATGCTGTGATTTTCTCTTGATCTAGTTTTCATATCAATTCTAGAACTCCAGGACAATAGAATTATCTTTTCATGTAATTTTAGTCTATAATATTTCAATATTTCTTTTTAAATTGGAATTTAATCAAATACATTTTTTATGCTTGAATGTATTTAAAATTTATATGCATTATTTCTTTACAATCAATATAATTTAATGTCACTTGATTGATTACAATATAGTTTATTGTGTAAGTTATAAAGCTTATAGATCATCATTTAACTCTGTTTTCCATGCTGGCATGGGTTGGAAGATATTTAACATTTTTTATCAACATACTTTTACAACTACACTCCCCAATGTTCTTAAAATAAGACATACCTAGAGAGCTTCTCTTCCCATAGTACATTGCCACATCAGCAATAATAACAAGAACAGCTTTATAACCAACATTTCTATGCTGGCACGGGCTGGAAGAGTCATCCATTGTGTTGTTGTACAACAACTTAGCCTTTACCACTGAAGGCACATGGCTTAGTGGTTAGGGTATTCAGCTCATGATCGTATCATAAGGTCATGACTTTTGATACCCGGTGGCAAGGGGTGTCCTTGAGCAGGATGCTTTATTTCATGTTGCTTCAGTCCACTAAGCTGGCACAAATGAGTTGTACCTGTGTTTCAAAGTGCCAGCCTTGTCACATTGTGTGTCACGCTGAATCTCTGAGAATGATATTAAGGGTATGCATGTCTGTGGAGTGCTCAGCCACTTGCATGTTAAATTCACGAGCAGGCTGTTCCGTTGATCGATCAGATCAACTGGAACCCTCATTGTTGTAATCGATGGAGTGCCAGTTTAGATGACTTTGCTATCACTTACCACAGAGGCAGAGTGGACTAGGCATATTTATCTGGATCTCAATACTACAGAAGTTGTTTTTGTAGGGGCGAGAAATCCGTTTCATCTTGATATAGATTAAGAAGTAAAATCTAAGGAGAGGATAATAATAATGGTTTCTGATTTAGGCACAAGGCCAGCCATTTCGGGGGAGGGGTGTAATCGATTACATCGACCCCA
>JAOPUL010003101.1:1191393-1202669 GCA_027564515.1 Octopus rubescens | reverse complement strand
ACGCCTGCACATATATATGTTTGTATACGCGTGTGTGTGTGTATATCTATTTATTTATAGACATACATACACATTCATTTATATATATATATATATATACACACATACAAACCCCTCGCGAACACACATATGTATATGCAATAAACTTAACCACTGAGCTATTTATTTACTTGCAAATTATATGAGCTCATATCCATATACATTCAGTGTCACTGTGAATGAAATTAGGTTAGCTTAGGTCTCTAACTGACTGCTGTTATTGTTATTCAACATCAGGATTCACTCACTTTACCCTCACAAACTGCTGTTCAACAACATAATGCAAACAAAACTTATAACTGACACAGCTCATTTACATAATGTTAAAAGGCTGACAAACAACAGACAAAAATTATTAAAGTTTCACAATAGTATAGATTGTGAAAATATATATATATATATATATATATATATGAATAAATAAATATATAGCTTATATCTATATGCATTGAGACTCACCATGAAATAGGACCACATGGGGCTTTTACAGCCATTTGGGATAAGGACTGAACCAACAGGTTTCATTGGTATTTAACAATTCACTAGGATTCACTGACCTCTCTCTCCCAAACTGCCATTGATAGTAACAGAAGGTTACTTATTAAAATGTAAACAAAAAGAGTGTGTGTGTGTGTGAATTGGTATATGTATTATGTAAATGAGTGAGTGCATGGGAAAAAAAATAAAGGGAGAGAACAGACAAGGAAATAGTTTATAGGTTCCTATCACATATGTCGTGACGATGGCAATTCTCCATCACTTGGCAATGAGGATTCGGTTGTAGGATCACCTGGATTACCTGCTCCTGAATTAATGCGTAAGTGGTTGAGTATTCCACAGACATATATATATGTAGCCTTATGTAATTCTTAGGCAGAATAAGCATGACATATTGTGTACCAAGACCGTATCTTTGAATTGCAAGTGCAGTCCATCTGATAAGCGTCTACACAGTTTCCATCAACCCAATTTTAGTCACAAGACATAGCCTGACCTGAGATTCATCATCATCATCCTTTAACGTCCGTTTTCCATGCTGGCATGGGTTAGATGGTTTGACCAGAGCTGGCAAGCCGGAGGGCTGTACTAGGTTAGTCTGATTTGGCTTGGTTTCTACAGCTGGATACCCTTCCTTAACGCCAGCCACTTTACAGTGTGTGCTGGGTGCTTGAACGTGCCACCAGCACAGGACTCTTGGTGTGAGTGTTTTTTACATAGCACCGTCACAAGTGCTTTTTATGTGGCACAGGCACAGGACTCTTGGCGTGGGTGCTTTTTACATGGCACCAGCACACAAAAAAATTACATTTGCCTAAACTGCCACATAATGGAATCAAACCTAGGGTTTTGTGGTTGCAGAGCAAGCTTCTTGATCATTCGGCCATACCACACTTTCTATATTTAGTTATGGTAGATGTAAATTGATAGTATGGCACATCTGATAACAAGTTACCTCCCTGACACTAGTGTACTGCTCCTACTTAAAATACTACTTGTCTAACTAAAAAGGAAAAATAACAGAACCACAGTTAAATGTCTGGAGAAACCATATAACAAGCCATAATATGGATCTTTATAGCCCATCAACCAGATAATCAAACAAAGACAGCTAAAATTTGCAGGCCACATTTTTTGTCGAACAGATCAACCTGTCACTGCACATTTTTTTTCTATAACCCCGTGGGGACATTCAAGCCTGGTGGTCAGGCTCACATGATATATGTCTGTGAACTTATGCAGGACACAGGACAGTGCTCTGTCTCAGAGTTGGCATGTGCAATGTCATCTTGTTCAGCCTGGAAGGAAATTTACTCTCGAGTTAGAGTTGATGTCCACAAGTGATGTGGCGTAGACTAAAGAGAAAGGAAACAATAAATATTTATTCCAACAATTTGCATACACACATTAAACTCTGTTGGACAATCAAATCTAAACATATATGATACATCATCATCATCCTTTAACGTCCATTTTCCATGATGGCATGGCTTGGATGGTTGGGAAGCCAGCAGGCTGCACCAGGTTCCAGTTTGATTTGGGTTGGTTTCTACAGCTGGATGCCCTTCCTAACGCCAACCATACTACAGTGTATGCTGGGTGCCTTTGACGTGCCACTGGCACCAGACTCTCGACACTAGTGTTTTTCCGTGGCACCGTCACGAGTGCTTTTTATGTGGCACCACACAGGCGATTAGTAGCCAGACACAATGTGTAAAACAGCTAAGAAAATTGAAATTATCGTTATTTTCTTTTTTGAGCATTTTTTCATGTATGAATATGCATATTTTTATTGCAATGAATTCTTTGAAATGTTTTTACAAAATGAATTGAAATGTTTTTACCAAATGAATTGATATAAATGCAATATAATATAAACAAACAAAACAATGTTGTATTGGTGTATACACACATGACATATCTTTAACAATGCTGTCTTTGAATTGATGTAGCAAAGAACATTAAAAGATACCCAAAGTCATATGCAATAATTGCATTGTGTATACATAACTTAGTCCATGAGAACTCTCATATACACTATTTAATTCATTTATGACATTTTACAAAAAGAATTATACTTTATCCATGTTCATATTTTCAATTAAGTGCAGATAGAGATGCAGAGGACAAATGAATGAAAATGAAGAGTGAGTAAGTAGTTCTTGAGAATTTCTTGATTGAAATATAACTGATAGATCATTATCATCATAATCACCATCATTCAATATTCACTGTTCCATGCTTGCATGGGTCAGATGGAATTTGTCGAGGCAAATTGTTTTATGGAAGACTGGAAGTTAAGAATCTCGATTGTATGACAATGATGCTCATTTACAACCATCATGAGATGTCGAGACAAGGGTACACACAAACACACATAAGTGTGTGTGCATGTGTGTGTGTGTGTGTGTGTGTGTGTACAACAGGCTTCTTACAGTTTCTGTCCATCAAATTCACTCACAAAACTTTGGTCGACCCAGGGTTAGAGTATAAGACACTTGCACAAGGTGCCGTGTAGTGAGACTGAACTCAGGACAATATGGTTGGGAAGAAAGCTTTGTAACCACAGAGCCATGTCTGCAACTATTATAAACTACTAATATCTTCACCACTAAGTTTGTTTTCGATGCCAACAAAGTTATGATGTTGTGTAGCCCCAAGAGAACCCTGATTGAACAGTCCTATGGTATGTTTAGCTGAAGACCTTACTGAATACACTGACATGCAATGATAAAATGTATGGGTACAGTATGACAGTCTAGATATACTACTGCACCTCTCTCTCTCTCTCTGCCATCCAGTTTATTTCTGTATATCCATAGATTCTAGTAGTAGTCATAGCAGAGGTGGGTGGACGAAGTGGACTCAGAATGCAACAGCTGTTGCTCCTTTGCACACATTGTTGGTTAGGTGTTGCCCAACCCAGTATTTCAGACCAGTGAGGCTATCGATGTTGCAGCTAGTTCTCAATGAGAGAGAGAGTGTGTGTATGTGAGAGAGAGAGAGAGAGAGCAAATGAAAGAGTGGGGGAGAGAGAGAGAGAGAGAGCAAAAAGAGAGAAGGGAACTTTACGGCAGTAATAAACTGCATGCTTTTTATTTTTAGTAATTTTTCTTTTGTTTCTTTTGATGTATAGGTAGTCCATATATGAGGTTGGTGCACCCCTAAGTAGTGACTTGATCTGCAAGAAATTGCAGCCAAATCTTCCTAAGCACTATCTAATGATCTTAAAAGCATTTTAAAACTAATAGTGTATAAACTAATGGTTGAGTTAATATTGAATGTTAACAGTTGTGTGAACTGGTGTTCACAGACTTCAAACTTCTTGATCAGATGAAACCACCTCTTTTTTTATCGTTGTTTAGCCTGTGACACCCTGGTCAAATAGGTCCATCATCAAAGACACACACACACACATTTCTTCATCTCTAATTCTGTATCATGTCATCAACAAGGCACTAGACAACACCTTCCCTACTTGCTTGGCTGTAGAACAGGTAAAAACAGTGAAAGAATACAATTCCGTGAGAACCAGTGAACAGGAGACCAGCATACAGCTCTTTAAGAAATAAGATGGAAACTTCTCACAAGACATCATCATCGTCATTTTTCATTCGCTTTTTCTGTACTGGCAAAGAGTGAACAAGGCTTATTGAGGCAGCTTTCTACAGTTAAATGCCCATCATGTTGCCCAAAGCATGGATGATCTCAGTGAAATTTGAACTCGGAATACATAGAGCTAACACAAATACTGTAAGATGACATTTCATGTGCCAACACTGAGACAGTGCACAGTCTCGTGTCTTGCATAAGTTCACGGACATACGTCATGTGAGCCTGACCACCAGACTTGAATATTCCCATGGGGGTTATAGTAAAAAATACACCATGACAAGTTGATCTGTATGACTCTCTAACAACTCTGCTGATTTGGCACCTTCAATGAAAAAATATTATATCATTATTTTCAATGAAGAACTATTATGTTTTCAGCCTAGTCAAGTAATAGGGCTGCAGAACACAGAAAGGCCTCTTACCCACAATATTTTATTGTATTATTTTTATTAGCAGTTATGCCACTAAAGACCGAGTCTTTAGACTCACTGAAGATAAAATCAATAAATTCTCTTCCAGGCAGTTTATTGTGTAGTTTGTATATACAAGACTGAAATGGATTCTTTATTTATTTATATATTTTTAATCCAACTGAGAAGCATCCAAACATTGCTGCCAACCATTTCCACAATCAGAAATGAAAATATATAAATAATGAGGATAACCTCAAAATCTTTTCAGATTTCAGGGCCAGGTGTATGTATATATATCTTTTATTTGTTTGCATAATTGAACTGCAGTCATGCTGCGGCACAGCCTTGAAGGGTTTAGCCAAACAAATCAACCCCAGGACTCGTGTTTTTAAGTCTTGTACCTATTCAATCAGTCCCTTTAGCTAAACTGCTAAGTTACAGAGGATGTAAACAAACTAACACTTTAATAGAGACAGTTTTCAAGAGAAATATAGGATATGACTTTGGAGAGGTTTTTCTATTTGATGTTGAAATTGGTCTCTTCGTCTTTAAGTTTCCATATTAAAGCTGAAAGGGTTGTCAGATGCCTCCTATCACACAGTACTTAAAATTCGAAAGATGGTTGTTATATCTGGATTTGAATTTTCCTTCCACAGCTTCGATATAACATTTGGTCTCCGTATGACCATTGTCATTGTTCGCCGAAACTTGTGCCTCATAAACAACAGAAGATATATCACACTTTTGTCCTAGAGGACATTTAGATTTATCTCTGCATGTGTATCCAGGGCTGGCTTGAGTTATCTGTTGTTTATTGATGTGTGACTTAATATTAGGGGGACAAGAAAAAGTAACTTTTATTGTGTTTGTTAAAGATTTTGTTGTATCTATGGGTTTTAGAGAAGTGGATATTTACTAAATACAAGAATCTTCTAGCCACATTTGTCCTTACATTAAGGCTAGAAGTGGTGGTGGTGGTGGTGGGGGGACCATAAAACTTTCCTAGGCTTATTCTTACGACTAGCTGATTGAGGAGGTGGCGGGGTTGTAGAAGATTTTACTAGTAAAGCCGCTATCTTGTAGGACCTTATTATAATATGGGGCAACCTTATTGAATATTTCTTTAGAAGAAGAAAGACATGTGATTGTATGTCTAATATTAGGAATTAAGTTTTTAAATACAATAGGTGGGTGACACGAGTGCTTATTAATATATTTAAGATTCTCATTAACCTTGTGGGAGGGCCTATATGAATTAGTTTTGAGGTCTAAGGAGACATCTAAAAAGTTAGTTCTAGTTACGTTGGTATCTATAGAAATTTTAAGTCCTAAGGAGTTGAGGGTAGAAATTAATTGCTTTCTAAAGGAATCCATAGTGTGGCCATCACAATTGTGTGATACAGCTAAAGCATCGTCATGGTATATGCTGATGTTATGGTTGAAATGAAGTGTAATGAAGTCAAGTATATGTAAACAGGAAGATAGTTTATATAGCATAGTTTATATATAATGGAGTGGAGTGGCCAATCCAGCGCTATCGATTAATCAGTTGTGGGAAAGGAGGACGGACGCATTTGGCCGCCCTGCTGATATTGATAGGCTGCCCTGGAAATCCAGGTATGCAAGATAATGAAATCGTCCATCACTCTTCTTTGTAGTTTTGCTGGTTATTATTGACAGTTTTGAAAGTTATTGAAAGTTTTGAATGTTATCAAGTTGACCCATGGATTCGCTTTCAATAAATCAATGCGTAGCAGCCATGAACCATTACTACAAATGCAATGGAAAGCAATTGTTGGCAGCATACCATTTGGCCGAACAATTTGATATTAACCCATCCCAAAGAAGAAACATATATTCAATTGTCAAGAAATTTGAAACAACAGGATCAGTAGCCACTGTAAAAAAAAAATCTGGTCGTCCAAAAATGGCTACGAATGAAACCAAGGCTGAAGAAGTCATCAGGAGACTGCAAGGAACTCTGCAAAAGTCAACTCACCATTTATCTGCAGTGATGGGAGTGAGCCAGTCAAGTGTTATCCTTCATCAGAAAAAATGGAAACCTTACATTCCATGCTTACTGTATGCCCTTCATGATGGAGATGATGACCACTGTCTTTGCATTTCGAAGAGTTCCTGGCTAAACTTGATGGAGACGCATCAATGCTGGACAGTATCTAGTGGTCAGATGAGGCCTGTTTTAAGCTCAATGGCACAATTAACAGACACAATTGTGTCTACTGGGTTGGGGAGAACCCAAGAGTGACGATTGATGAGGAAGTGAACTTATCTGGTGTGACAGTTTTGGTAGCCATATCTCCATTAGGAATAATTGGTCCCTTTTTCTTTGAGGAAGCTGTCACTGGAGACAGGTACCTGGATATGTTGCAAACCTTCTTTTGGCCCAGGGTACAAGATCAGGACTGTTATCTCCAAGATAGAGCCCCACCTCATTATGCATGACATGTTCATCAGTGGCTTGATGAAAACTTTCCTGGAAAGTGGATCGGACACCACAGGCCGATTGAGTGGCCAGCATGCTCCCCAAACCTCACACCGGCAGATTTCTTTCTTTGGAAGACCCTTAAAGACCTCGTTTATAGTGAAAAGCCTTGTACTATCCAGGAATTTAAAGTTAAAATTACTGAAAAGTTTGAGGAAATTGATAGTGAACTTTGCAAGCGTGTGTCACTGTGCCTGCTCGATTGCAATTGTGCATTGATCACAAGAGAGGATACTTAGAATATTGCAAGTAAAAGCCTGAATAAATGAATTAATTTGAAAACATTTTTTATTTATTTATTTTATTAATTTTTACCTTCTTGCACACTGTAATATAAACACCAAACAAACAACAAACTGATAGGTGTAAAACAAGAATTAGGAGCCAAAAGTATCTCCCAATTGGGAAGTCACACATATCAACCCTAAAACAGGAATTGAGCCCTACTTTTGATTCATCCTGTATGTACACACACACACACACACACATATATATAAAGCTTAAAAAGGCTAAAATAACACTTGCAGAAATGAGGGACTGAATATATGATAGTCTATCTTTTTCACACATGTGCATGTAACTCTTTAACATTAGCCTATTTATTTTATTTTCTAATACCACACAAAAGAAGGAACAACCCTAAAGAGAGATGTGCACTGTTTGTATATATAAAAAAGCATTACCAGCATGTAATGCATTCCTTGAAACCAGACTGTCACTACTTGCTGTGGTACCTGCTATGCATTTTTAACAGAGATGTTAAAAGAAAAAGAGAAAACTATTATTATTCTTATTTTGCAAAATATTAATATCATAATAATTAACTATTCTCTGCCAATGCATTTCATAATAGCCTCAGTATTTCACTCTTCAAGAGTTATTGGAATTTTACAGTCAGTAAAAGACCTGTAAATTGAAATTAAATAGGTGTTTGTGTGTGTAAAGGTGTTTTTAGCAAATATTTTTAGTACTCTTGAAACATATTATGTTCATGCCTGATCCTTTTATCATATCAAAATCTTTCAACCATTATGGATGTATGACGTAGAATTCAGAACAAAAATTCTATATTTGTATACACGAGGAAACCTTAATTTTAGCACATATGTTATAGAATCGTTTATAGAATGCTTTTCATGTCTTTTTAATATTTCTTAATAAATCAGTAGAGTATCAGAGAAAATTCCTCATGGTATTTACTTGCACCTCTTTATGTTCTCCGAATGTCATTGAGGTTAACTTTCTCTTGCATCTTTCCATCTGGGACCAATAAAGTGAGTATCAATTAAGTACTAAAGCTGATATAATTAACTTGCCTCTGTTAAGAATGAGTAGTTCTTAAAAGAAAAAGTTAGTTGACTGAAAGAGCAGAGCGCTATGTAATAAACCTTAATTTTCATTATCATCATCATACATTCCAACTGTTAAAATATAGATAGAACTATAAGAAAATGTATGTATGTGCATGAATGTGTGTGTGTGTGTTGTTAGACGAAAGGTTCTGTCTGTAAAAATATAAGCTTTCCCTCTCCCTTGCAGTACGCCGGTTTATTTCCTTTTTGAACTCTTTATACTCCTTAGTTGCTGACACAAAAAGATAAAGGTCCTTCCCCAAGTCATAGAGACTCATGGAGCTGGACAGGATGCCAGTCCATCACAGGGTTACTCATTTTTGCCAGCTGAGTGGACTGGAGCAACGTGAAATTTTTTTTTTTTGCTCTAGAACACAACACCTCACCTGATCCAGGAATCGAAACCACAATCTTATGATCATGAGTCCAACACCCTAACCACTAAGCCATGCGCCTCCACAATTGCTGACACAGACCATCACTTATATCCTTAGATCCAAGTAGTTACTTTACAATATGGATAATATATTGTTATCAGATATTTTGTCATTCATGCACACTTTAAAAATTAAATTGGTTAAAGGTATGTATGTATTTGTAACAGGATATCAAACTTTATATTGAATGTTATATATTCAAAAAGTGAAAAACAAGTATTGCATAAATACCTTTTCTTGCAAGTAATGAAATTACACCAAACTCCAACTTACCTGTAAAAGTAAAGAAAAAAAAACAATGAATATTCATTTCAAATGAAAATTTTTATTGTTGTACAACAATATATGAAAACAGAAATCCCTATCAACGATCAAAACACTTCCACCGGTGGTGTACTAATTTTTTTCAGAAAGAATGAACTGCAGTGTTTACTTCTCTGGTTAGATGTGAAATCCATGACACTTAAGGGAAAAAATATGGGTTTGAGGATGTTCATGTCTTTCTCACTTTCACTATAACTGACTCATAATCACAGATTAAAAACTAAGTTCACCAACTCTAAGTAGGTAATGTAAGAGGGAAAATTACAAACAACAGTACACTGTAGAATTAATGAGTATTGCATGTATTTAAAAGGGTCTAGTTCTGATGGGAAAGGTTACCTGAAATAGATCTGTGTATTAACCAGTGAATGATTCATATCTCGTCTACTTAACCAGAGATAAGATAAGCACCTAATGGGTCCTTGAGAATTAGAAAAGGATTCAATACATTCTCAAATCAAAATCTCAGTCAAATGTTTCTCTTTTTATAACATTTTATTCAATAAAATAAATACCAAAAGTTTATATATAACAGCTGATTCAGTTTTTATTTATACATAATCAAATGTCAGCAATATGTGAATTAAAAAATTCGTTTTGAATGATGTTTAAAATAACATCATCATTACCAACATCATGTGTTCTTTATTGTTTCTATGAAAGCATGGGTTGAAATAGGTCTTCAGAAAATGTAAAAGACAGCAATTTGTTAATTTTCACAATACCCTGTCAAATCCTTTGTGAAGTAGGAACAATGTTCTTAGAACAGTATGACATAACAGATACAAAACTACCAACAGAATTAAATTGAAGCCAACAAGAGCTTCCTACCAAGCTGGAAGAAATAAATGGAACTCGCATCAGTTTTGATGATGAGTATTAATGTAGACAGAATCTGTATAACACAGTGAGTGATAAGATCTTTTGAATTAAAGGTACATTTTATCTGAAGAGCTTCCTTATAGTTTTGTTCACAAATCTTGGTAGAAAACACTTGTCCAAAAATGTCTCCCAGTGGGATCGAACCTTGAACCTCAGGATTGCATAGCGAACTACTTAACGATTTGGTCAAGCACATTCCCTACTGGAATAAATAGATCCTTTATTAACTGATAAAAGTTTTAACAGTCCCACTATTCCTTCATTCTTAAACTCTCTCCACCATTATCTTTACTTCTGTGACTGAATAATATATATGATACTGTTTTATCAAAAATACTTTACAACTAAACCAGCTGAAATATTATTTAAGAAATTAGAAAAAAATATTAACAACAAGAACTAAGTGATTCTTTTATTTTCATATGTTGTTTACTCTACATCTGGATCTCTAAAAATGCATACATGTGTGAAAATGTGGCTACAGCAGATACAATCTATGTAATGATATACTTCATTCTATATCTCTTTCTCACCCAACACATAAATGCCTGTATGTGTTTACATACATACATACATACATACATACATACATACACACACACACACACACACACACACACACAAATACATAGATATAATACATGTGCACATATATGTACAGACAGACACACAGGCACACACACTCTTCATCCAAAGCTAACTACAAACGATATTCAACCATCTGAAAATGCAAAAAATGTGTTAAATGGTTGTACTATTAACATAGTGCTTTTGAAATGGATGTAATCCTTTGGCTACAAGAATAAATATTTATATAAATAAATATATATATAAATAAATAAATGAACTAACAGACAAATGAAATACACACACACACACACACACACTTTTTACATTTCCTTCTTTCCATATCTTAATGCTCCCCTGAAGCTAACAACCTAAAAGTAGACAGTCTGAAAATGAGACATGATGTCAGTGTCAGTTTTTGAATTTAATCAACACATCAACATTTTAGATAGGAACAACTAATATATATATATTAGTGCCGGTGACACATTAAAAACACCCATTAAAAACACCCGGAACATGTTAAAAGAGCACCTGTGGCGGTGACATGTTAAAAACACCCCGTACCAGTGACACGTTAAAAACACCCATGCCGGTGACATGTTAAAAACACCCGTGCCGGTGACACGTTAAAAACACCCGTGCC
>JAOPUL010003101.1:1047899-1058551 GCA_027564515.1 Octopus rubescens | reverse complement strand
GAACCCAGAACCATGTGGTTGGGAAGCAAGCTTCTTACCACACAGCCACGCTGCGCCTATATATATATATATATATAACTATCTATATTATCATCATCATTTAGCATCTGTTTTCCATGCTGGCATGGGTTAGACAATTTGACTGGAGACTGGAGAGCTGCATCAGACTCCAGTCCGTTTTGGCTTGGTTTCTACAGCCTGATGCCCTTCTTAACACCAACCACTTCAGAGAGTGTACCAGGTGTCTTTAACATGTCACTGGCATGAGTGTTTTTAACATGTCACAAATAGTTTCTTGCTATGAAGACATGTGGCTTGGAAGGTTTTTATTATGGTTCTTGTGCCTCCAAGCAATCTTCAGGCTCTGAAGATTGCTTGGAGATGCTAGGAAATGGAAAGAAGCCTGTTGTATGTGTGTGTGTGTGTGTCATTGTGTCTGTGTTTGTCCCCCACCACTGCTTGATAATTGGTGTTGGTGTGTTTACATTCCTGTAACCTAGCAGTTCGGCAAAAGACACTAATAGATTAATACCAGGCTTTTAAAAACAATTTACTGGTGTTGATTCATTCAACTAAACAAATTCTTCAAGGTGGTGCCTGAAACAAGTAAAAGATAGAAAATAAAGATAAGCGAGATCTCAACATTCCCCCCTAGGATGGGACTCCAGTCCATCAGAAGTTTACTCATTTACAACTGAGTTAACTGGAGCAACATGAAATGTTTTGCTCAAGGACACAGTGCATAGCCTGGACTGGGAATCAAAACCACGATCTTACAATCATGAGTGCTACACTCTAACCACTAGAGCATATGCTTTCATCAAGGGTCAGGTGGGGACATTAAACCAGGTGACATATTAACAACTTGTATGGCCCATCTGAAATGCTCCAGTGCAGTTTCCATCTTTAGTTTCGCTGATAAAACTTGTGTCAACCTGCTGTTGTAATAGAAAATATTTGCATTGGTATTGAACTTGCAGCTGTGACTGTAAAGCAAATCCCATAGCCATGCCTTTTCAGGAGAGCTCTATCTCTTTCCATTGTCTTTGATCAGTGATTTTTAATTAATCAGCCTTGATCAAGCGCTTCTTAATTGAACATGTTCTGAATCTCTGAAATTACATGTCAGTGAAATGAAGTGTTTTGCACAAGAACACAACACACCGCCCCAGTCCAGGAATTGAACCCATGACCCCTCGATCATGTGTGCAACACCCTAACTACTAGACCATGCATATTTGTTTGAAAGTCATGTAATCACTTTCACTAGTTTACAGCTGTTTCTGCTAAAAGGAACCGTGCATCCAGTTTGAGTACCAGTGCAACATGTTGTAGCTTCATCAGAACCATTTGAATGATGTCGCACTAGTACTCAACACTGGGTACACTGTTCCCAATGACAGAAACAACTGCACGCTGAAGAAAATTATTAAATAACTCCGGTACTTTTGTCATTCGTTTATGAATTAATATTATAGCCTGCACAGATCTGCCAGTTCATATAAGAACCCAGAGCAAAGAATGCCTAACAATTCACACCTTCTAGCTGCAAGACCTTACGAATACTGTGAAGTATATTGAGTTCTAAAAAAATGATTTTTTTTTTTTGTACCACGATGACTAAATGGAAACATTTTATATATATATATATATATATATATATAACTTTAATGCCTATTTCTGCTTTGCATTCCGTATCTTACAAGAATGATGAAACAAGCACCAGGCAAAGAGGTGAGAGGGGTGGGGGTGTTGATATAATTGACTAAATGTGGTGTTCCAGCATGGCCTCAGTCCAATAACTGAAACAAGTTAAAAAACCAGAAATAAAAAAAAAAAACCCCAAAATATATGTAATGTTCATATTTACAAAAAGTATATTTAAAAAAACCCAACTGATGTATAAATTACTACTTGTATTTTTTCCTAACATTTCTTTTTTAAGAAATGTAAATATCACTTAACCAACCCCGCCAACTTTCTTTCCATCATTAAAAATATCTTAATACCGGTTTCAAATTTAGGTACAAGGCCAGCAATTTCGGGGGAGGGGGGTAAGTCGATTACATCGACCCGTCATCAACTGGTTCTTATTTCATTGACCCCCCACAAAAAGATGAAAAGTAAAATCAACCTCAGTGAATTTGAACTCAGAATGTGAAGACAGACGAAATACTGCTAACGATTCTGCCCGTTCACCACCTTTAAATATCTTAATATTGATTTAAAATGCCCCTCCCTTCCCTGCACTGGATCTCCTGTTTTTGTTGTTTTGGATATTGTTGATTAGCCTTTGGTCATCATTGGCTCAGGTAAAGGGTGTGCAAATGCACCCCCTAAATTTTTAGGGGGCAATGAAATCATTTTGAACATCCTCCTGAAAAACTTCAACGCCAAAACAAACGAGAGTAGAAACATTATTGAACTGATTTGAAACATTACTTTTCCATTAATGGATTTATCTGATTTGATTATTGATGTATAAATAATAATTATTATTATACCTGTGTTTGCTTTGATATTAAGATTGAAAAAAAAATCGACTTTGATGATAAAAACATTTTGAACCTAAGCAAATATTTCCCGCACTTATGCCGGTCATCTCTGTCTGAGCAGACCTTTGATGAAAAAACATTCCAGTTATGACCAACCTGTCTCTTAAAGGAGTATCCTACATTACATTATCCAACGTGTCTTTACTTGATTAAGGGTTTGATCCGAGAAAGATTTGGCCGCCACCTCTAGTGGTTCAAGAGACCATATAGAGGCTCCCTCATAAACTAAAATCTGAGTTTCCACACCACACAGCCTCACCTACTCCAGTACTAGACTTCAGAAAGATGGAAAAGTGAAGTTGATTTAGCTTAGATTCAAACCCAGAACAAAGAATGGATAGGTGACCGGTTCTCTCCTGCTCTGGTTGTCTGGTGAGATGCCATGTCCTTTAATGTCAATTGTTGAGGTTCAAGTCTGTTTAGAGATAACAGATGTGAAAGAGTGAATCAAAAGTTTTTTTCAAAACGTTAAACAGATCAGAGACGAAACTGTTTATGTTTTATGTTGTCTGTTCCTTCCTCTTTGTTTTATTGAGCACTGGTTTCACAGAATAGGATGTGATTCTTCAGATTCATTAATTGGTTAATTAAATTAAGAAAGAAGTAGGGTGGGGGTGGGGGAGAGTGTTGAGAGAAAGACAAAGAGATAAAGAGGAGGAGGGATTAAAAAAATATAGAAGAGAAATAAAAGTTAAATCAGTTGAGACGTGTATATGTAAAGAGCATGTTTTGGATACGTTTTTTTTCTCATTAAAAATCATAAAAGATGAACAAGAAAGTGTGTTTGCATGTGTGTGTGTGTGTGAGTGTGAGAGAGAGAGAAGGAGATAGGGTGAGTATCTGTTGTGTTAGTTCGAAAATAAAGTTACAAAGTATGTATTGATTTCTACTGCTATACCATGGCTGCCAGAATCATTTGTGCGTATGTATGTGTGTACGTGTAAAGGGGAAGGGGCTGGCATGTGTGTGTGTATGTGTGCGTAGATGAGGAAGCCTATGTGTATACATGCGTGTGTGTGTGTGTGTGGTGTTTTTAATATTCACTGGTTTTACAAGTTGCAGATTCTTTCAGACATCTCCTTCTGTAAAAGAAGAAGAAAAAAAAAAAGGATATTAGAAAGAAAAAAAAGAAATAGATGGTTGGTCATATCAGTTAAGTTTACAATAGAAAACAAAGTAAAGAGAGAGTGGATGATTATTGCTTGTGCTAAATACATGCAAAAAAAAAACAAAATGAAACCACATGAACAAAGGGAATTTATGACAGATAAGCTTAGAACTGAGGACAATAGTAATTTTGTCACAAGCAGAGCATTTGTTTTTCAATGGTATTAGTTAGGAAGAAGGATTTGTGATCATAACCTTCACAAGATCTGAGACTGCCAAGATCATTACAACAAAAGCTAGTGTGTGTGTGAGAGAGAGAGAGAGAGAGAAAGAGAGAGAGAGAGAATGTTGTTGTTTAGCTCTATGATCAAGGCCTTTTGGTTGGGAGCAGTTCACCCCCCCCCCTTCTCACCGTTTCAGCTTACAGGCTGTGAATCAAAGAAGATTTAGCAACTTTCCATCAGGTGGAGTGTTTGACACAAGGTAGATAACTCTAGGTTCCTTAAGCTACTAAATTTTATAGAACTGCTAGTTTCCTGGTGAAAGGATTTTGCTAGTAATTCGTGGATTTGTGTGTCCGTGTCCGTCTTAGTTTTGACATTACGTGACGGTTGTAAACAAGCAACATCATCATCATCAAAGTAGTCTCCTCTGTTTCCAATCAGGTCACATGTCTAGCCATAGGAAAATATTACCTTACTTGTAAACAGGTGAAGACTGGTGACAATATGGGCATTTGGCTGCAGAAAAGTTGCTCTACAAACTCCATGCAACTCGTGCAAGCAAGGAAAAGTAGACGTTAAAACAATCGTCGTCGCCATTTAACGTCCGTTTTCCATGCTGGCATGGGTTGCGCAATGTTCTAAATACCGTCCCCGTCCCCACCACCACAACCAGAGACCACTTCTGATTTGTATACAAAATCTTTCTTTTTAAAATATTCACAATAAAAATTTAACCCTCTCATCATCTTGTTTTTCTAAGAACCTTTTGTTGTGATCAAAAACACAAACCTAATAATGACAAAGTCGCTTATTTTATTAACCCTTTCGTTACCATATTTCTGTTGAAACATACTTTCTTTGTTTTAATTAAATATGAAAATCATCATTTAGCGTCTGTTTTCCATGGTGGCATGAGTTAGACAGTTTGACTGGAAACCTTGCAAGCCAGGGAGCGGCACCAGACTCCCAGTCTAATTTTAGCTTGGTTTCTATGGCTGGATGCTCTTCCTAACGCCAACCACTCTAGAGAGTGTACATGGTGCCTTTAACGTGTCACCGGCACATACATACATACATACATATATATATATATACATATACGACGGGCATCTTTCAGTTTCCATCTACCAAATCCACTCACAAGGCTTTAGTAGAAAACACTTGCCCAAGGTGCCATGCAGTGAGACTGAACCTGGAACCATATGGTTGGAAAGCAAGTTTCATACCACAAAACACCTTTGTCATTATTTATCCGGTGGTTGGAACCTGAATTAACATGGAACTTTGATGGGAAGTTTTAATTCAGACCACTTTAAAACAAGAAGTCTGTAAAGATAGAGTCTGGGGTGGTCTCAGGCAGGATGGTATCAAAAGGGTTAAATACCTCTAAAACCTTTGTTTTCAAAATTAATGAAACACACAGAGGAGGAGGGAGAGTATATTTCATTAGGAATATGGTCATGAAAGGCTTAAGTTATTGAATTATGCCTTTTACAGACTGTTAAATTACTTACCAAAGGCTGTAACTCTCTCTTGTCTATCAAGTTATGCTCTGTTACAAAATAGTAGAAATGTTTATAACATGTGTTTCCATGAGCCTCAGCACCAATACCAATAATAATATATATATATAGGATATTAATTTTTAAGTCAAGTTTAACATGACCACATGAAAATACTGCTATTTTAACCCCAGGAAAGCGCCCTTTCCAGCTGGTTAGTTGGTGTGTCCCACGCACCCGTGTATTGCAACACACATATATCATCATCATCATCATCATCATCATCACGCGGTTTTCCCTATTACATGGTTGAAATTTGAAACCATTTTGTACTTAAAATCTGCCCATAAACAAGAACAATGTGTGTGTGGAGTTTGGAAAAAAAAAAATCAGTTTAGCAGTTTTGGCGCTAGAATGTAACATCCAGACAGACAGAGACACACACATTCTTTCTTGTAATATATTAGATATATATACATACATATATACAAACATATAAATATACTATATATATATATATATACACACACACATATATATACACTTATATACATATATATACACACATATTCATATAGATATACATACTATATATATATATATATATATGCATATATATATACACATCTACATATATATACATATACATACATACACACATATATATATATACATCTATATATACATACATAAACACACACAGACACACACACACACACACACATATATATATATACAGAAGATATAAAAAGAAAAAAAAACATTATTAGTTCAGATACAAATGGGAGAGCAGAGAAAACGCGCGCATATGCGCACATGCACACACATCTTCACTCACATGACCTTCTACATGCACGCACGCACTTTAACACCACCACCACAGCGACGCCTACACGTGAACCCCGTCCCCCCACCACCACCACAACCACCATCCCCGCCTCCGAGCACACACGTGGCACAGCAAAACAGAAGCGAATAAACCAACTCGCAGCGATGGTGCACAGATAATCGACATCTTTTAATCTAACCAAAGAATGAGATAGAAACAGATAAAAGGGGGGAAAGCAACAAGGAAGCCATGCAATGCCGTCACCTCCACCCCACCCCCACCCCTGGGGTCTTTCTTCTTCTACAAATGTAGCATACTTAGATGATGGTGATTGGTATAGTTCACCTGTGTGTATATATGCGTTGTTGGTTGTGTTAGCACTTTAACATGGCTACAAGCGTTATTTACATGCATAGCATGTGGAGATGCACCATGATGTACAGCATATATGCGTAATCCAGTTGTATTGACAGATCTATGCTAAGGGGTTCAACCTTGTGTACTCTCATGAGAGAACGAGAGAGAGTGAGAGCAAGAGAGAGAGAGAGAGAGAAAGCAAGAGAGAGAGAGAGCAAGAGAGAGAGAGAGAACGAGAGAGAGAGAGAGCAAGAGAGAGAGAGAGAGCAAGAGAGAGAGAGAGAGCAAGTGTGTGTTTATTCAAGTTTAATATTATAAAGTATTTGAAGGCAGCGTACTGGCAGAATCGGTAGCACGCCGGGAAAAATGCTCAGCGGTATTACGTCCAACTTAACGTTCTGAGTTCAAATTCTGCCGAGGTCGACTTTGCTTTTTATCCTTTCAGAGTCGATAAAATCAGTACCAGTTGAGTACTGGAGTTGATGAAATCGACTTAGCCCCTCCTCCTCCGAACTTGCTGGCATTGAGCCGAAATTTGAAGCCAGTATTATAAAGCATTTGTTGATGGGGTGACTCAATACAGAGAGTAGAGTATGACAAAAATCATTTTGACTACAATGTTAAATTCCGCCAGGAAAAACCATGTGTGTGTGTGTGTGTGTGTGTGTGAAGGCTTGTGGTCCCACGATTAGGTTGTTTCACTCATGATCAGAAGATCATGGTTTCAATTCCCAGACCAGTGGCATGTTGTATTCTTGATCAAAACGCCTCACTTCACATTGCCCCAGGCCATGTAGCTGTAAATGGGTAACCCTGCAATGGACTGGTATACCATTCAGGGCGAATGTAGACATTTAAATTTAAATCCTGGTCCTTCAATTAGGTATAGGCAGTCGCCACAATTTGTTATTAACGTGCATTTTATCACAGTTGGGTTGGGGATTTGTTTATGTGTTTTTGTACCAGTGAGAATACACACACACCACAAAATACAAACACACACACACACACACATATATATACATATATATATATATATATATATATGTATCATCATTATTTAACATCCACTTTCACATGCATGCATGGGTCAGACGGAATTTGTCAAACCAGATTTTCTACTGTTGG
Organism: Octopus rubescens; assembly: GCA_027564515.1. Taxonomy (NCBI): domain Eukaryota; kingdom Metazoa; phylum Mollusca; class Cephalopoda; order Octopoda; family Octopodidae; genus Octopus; species Octopus rubescens. The sequence goes on along the minus strand of JAOPUL010003101.1, from coordinate 1,050,849 downwards.
ATGTCTTTGACCAACCCTCACCTATTTTCCAAGCATGTGCTATTTCCCACGTTCAGGCATGTTTTTTTCACAGAAAACTGGTATTGAACAACATCGCATGTATGAAAGTGGGGCTTAAATGCAATCAACAGGTAATGTCAGGACAACGTTAAACACACAGATATATATATACGAATGAAAAAATACCTGTAGGAAATGATCAGAGTCATCAAGAGTCATGTTTCTTGCACAAAAGCAGGAGTCTTTTCACAGTATGAGGGGTTGTACAAAGTGAGGGTAGCATGGGTGTAGATCAGTGGTTCGTAAAAGGGGTGGTACTGCCCCACCCCCCACCCCCGGGTGGGGGTGGAAAGATCTAGCTAAGCATTTGGCCTGGCGTGCTAACAATTCTGTCAGCTCGCCGCCTTAATAATTATAATAATAATTATCCTTAGCCTGAAATTTTCGGGGATGGGGATAGCCGATTCAAACGACCCCAGTACTCAACTGGTACTTATTTCATTGACTCCAAAAGGATGAAAGGCAAAGTTAACCCTGGCAGCATTTGAACTCAGAACGTAAAGTCGGAAGAAATGCCGTTAAGCATTTTCCCGCCGTGCTAACGATTCTGCCAGCTCGGCGCCTTAATAATAATAATAATGGTTTCTGATTTAGGCACAAGGCCAGCAATTTCGGGGGGAGGGATGAAATTGATTATGTTGAACCCAGTGTTCAACTGGTACTTATTTTATTGCCCCTGAAAGGGTGAAAGGCAAAGTCGACCTCGGCGGAATTTGAACTCAGAATGTAAGGACAAATGAAATGCTGCTAAGCATTTTGCCCCATGTGCTAACGCTTCTGCCAGCCCATCACCTTAATAATAATAATAATAATAATAAACCTAGGGAAATTGCATGAAGCAGAACTATACAGATCTTCCTCTAGCATCCATCAGTTTTTATTAGAAGTGTACATCCAATATTGATAATTCTATACAACATAAAAGCTTCTGTGCCAATGACACGTTAAAAACTCCCCCGCCGGTGACACATTAAAAATTCCCCCACCGGTGGCATGTTAAAAACATTCGTGCTGGTGACGCATTAAAAGCACTCATACCAGTGACATGCTAAAAACACTCATGTTGGTGATGCATTAAAAATACTGATACCGATGACACATTAACCCTTTAGTATTCAAACCGGCCATATCCGGCCCAAATATTCTATCTGTTTTTTGTTCAAACTGGCCAGATCCAGCTTATCATACCTACCCTACGTTATCATTCTAAAAATAAGCAATCATATCATTGAAATCTCAAAGCTACAAGATAATGCATGATTAATTCAAAACAATGTGAATAAATAAGCATTACATTTGACATGTGAAGGCGTATGGCTCAGTGGTTAGAGCATCGGGCTAAAATAGTGAGGTTGTAAGTTTGATTCCCGGACCGGGCTGCATGTTGTTCTTGAGCAAGACACCTTATTTCATGTTGCTCCAGTCCACCCAGAGTTGCAACATCACTGGTGCCATGCTGTATCGGCCTTTGCCTTTCCCTTGGACAATATCAGTGGCGTGAAGAGGGGGAGACTGGTATGCTGGCCTTCCACAAACAACCTTGTCCAGACTTGTGCCTAGGAGGTGAGCTTTCTAGGTGCAAACCCATGGTCATTCATGACCGAAGGGGGTCTCTATATACATTTGACAGAATGATCTGAATGCTAAAAACTACATTTTGTTTTGAGAAAAGTATAAATATCTAAAAGTGAGCATAATCTTTCAAGATTCATTTTTTTTTTTTAATCTGATGCCAATCAGATAATACAAGAATACTTCCTGAGGTGGAATTTAACCAATTACGCTTCTACCCCACAAAATTAGGTATGGTGCCTAGCTAAACCAAATCAATATTTTTCATTTAAAAATGGCTATAAGCAATGTTTATCAACCAACCAATTTTAGTGAGAAAAAGAAAAAAAAAAAAAGAATTTCCAAGACTTTTTTTGTGTGAATTATATTTTCCTGGAATTTGAATAAACGTTGTGTAACATCAAAAAGTCATTTGCATACCATCATAAATAATTTCATGTACCACTAAGTTATTTGCATATCACGTTGATATAAAGACTGTGTGTGTGTGTATGTGTAAATATATATCTATATATATATATATATATATGTATCTATAAAACTATGGCAATTTGTTGTATAAGGCTAGACTGACCTGTGGTAAGAGCAGAAAAATGTGAAAAATGGTGTCATTGTATAGAAATTGATGTTCGCTGAATAAAGCTGATTATTTGATGAAGTTTTCCAATTGCAAAAATAATATAAATAAATGCTTCAGGATAACAATTAAATCACAAAATCTTTTTAAATGGTATTACATTGGGGAAGAAAACATAAAAATAAAACCCCCCACCACCACCACGAAGGACTAAAATAACAGAAGGAAAAATCCTACTGGGAGCAAAATTGTCCTAAATATATAGGAATGTCTGTATTTCTTACATTATTGGGAAAAGAATTTGGCAAGGTCAAAACTTTAGCAATATTTTCACTGTAACTATTGCGATACGCAAACACTTATTTAATTTACCATTTAAATGGCTTTAGGCATTTTTTTTTTCTGATTATATACTGGATTGGATTGCATTGCCTATGTTTAGTCGAGTGCAGGACAAGGGCCTTAGCATGTTCTCTCCATCAATCATGGTCCAATGTGGAGTCGATTACATCAACCCCAGGGCTCAACTGATACTTATTTTATCAACCGCCAATTGGATGAAAGGCTATGTCATCTTTGACAGAATATAGATTCTGAATGTATACACACACACATAGGTGCAGGCGTGGCTGTATGGTAAGAAGCTTGCTTCCCAACCACATGGCTCCAGGTTCAGTCCCACTGCATGGCACCTTGGGTCAGTGTTTTCTACTATAGCCTCGGGCCGACCAAAGCCTTGTG
>JAOPUL010003101.1:980536-995607 GCA_027564515.1 Octopus rubescens | reverse complement strand
TGATGATGATGATGATGATGATGATGATGATGATGATGATGATGATGATGATGATGATGATGATGATGATGATGGCTGATTACGATGATTTTCGTAAAAATAAAATAGAGATCAATGCTACTCCAACAGCAGAAGAAGTGGAAGAATTTTGGAAAGAAGTATGGTTGGAGAAGGAACAACCCCAGAAAAGAGATCTATTAAAACAACAAACACAGAACCTGAACAATTCTGGACACCTATAACAACGGAAGTGGTCACCCAGGCAAAGCAAAAAAACTAAGCAATTGGAAGGCACCCGAGCACGACAAGATCCCCAATTTCTGGTTTAAATATTTAGCAGGGATACATAAGATACTGGCCGAGAAATTCAATGAACTGCTAGCAGAGCCAAAGACAACACCTGAATAGCTCACAGAAGGGTAAAACCATAATTCCCAAATCCACTGAAACGGCAAACCCACAGTCAGGTTTGATCAGTTGTCAGGATTGTATTTAAGCAGAGGAAAACAGCTTGGAGTGGTATGTAAAAAATGCCGTGGAACCGTTGCGGATACATATGAAGTAGTCCGACATCATGGAAATTGAGATTGTGTTAAGAAAGAGAAAGTTAAAGCGGTAAAGAACACAAAAATAAAATGAAATGGCATGGAAAGAGAAAATAATGTACTGTCAGTTTGCAAAAGATACGAGCTCCAAGACAGATACAGAAGGCCGGTGGTTATGGATGCGGAGGGGTGACCTGAAGATAGAAACAGAAGCACTTAAATGCGCGGCACAAAAACAAGCATTGAGGACAAACTGTGAAGTGCAGAATTGATAACACAACTGAGAGCGACAAACGCAGAATGTGTTGTGAAAGGGGTGAAACAGTATGGCATATTGTTAATGAATGCCCGAAATTTGCACAACGCGAATACAAAAGACGATATGAGAATGTGGCAAGAATGATCTGGAAGCTCTGTGGAAATTATGGCCTAGAAAGATCAAAGACGTGGTATGATCAAATCCCAGAGGGAGTTACTGAGAATGAAGATTGAAAAATCCTGCGGGATGCAATGATTCAGTGTGACCATCAGATTAGACATTAGAAACCTGACACTGTTGTGGCGAACACAAAAGAAAAAGATATGCATGATAATTGACATAGCATGCCCTGGTGACAACAGGATCAACAAGGAAGAAGAAGAAAAGTGAACGACTATGACGAATTGAAGTGGAAAATGCGCAGGTCGTGGGCAATGAAGAGATTGGACGTGATACCAGGAGTAATTGGCGTGCTTGGAAGTTACAGTTCCATTGCTTGGAACTGCAAGAGTTCTCTGCAGGGTTCTTGAAGCATGATCAGTAAACAAGTGTCACCTTAGTCTGCTGGCTGTGTACAGCCGACACTTCCCATCATACCTATCAAAATAAGCTGAGAGTTTTCAAATAATAATAATTGTCCTGATGCACTACCAGGCAGTGGCTCTCATGGCTTCTGATTTTAACTGATTGGAAGTGTTATCATGTACATGTTTTGTATTGGTGTAATGGATGGGCTACAGCAAGTATTCTGTTCAATACCACAGATTTGCTTGGCAGTTGCTTGACCGTAACCAGTTGAGCATGTCCCTTAGTGGTTGACGATATGTGCATCTAATCACGAGGAGTAGTGGAGGTAACACCATAGTCATGTGTTGAGATGGATTCTTTGGAGTTTAAATAATTCACCTCTGGAAACATGAGTATTTCGTTCATCACCCAACAACCCTTATTCAGGGACCTTTTGAGCAAGATGGGCTATTCGACATGAAGAAAATTCTAACTGGAGCCCACCTGCAAGGTCATGCGCTGTTTATCTTGTAGCTATGAGATTTTGATGAGATAACTTAATTTTTTAAATGATATTGTATGATTGATGTAAGAAGCCAGATCTGGCCAGTTTGAACATAAAACAGATAGAATATTTTGACCGGATATGGCCGGTTTAAATGCTACAGGGTTAAATCTACAAATTAAACTAAGTTAAATATTTCTTTCTATTATAGGCACAAGGCCTGAAATTTTGGGGGCAGGGGCTAGTCAATTACATCGACCCCAGTGTTTAAATGGTTCTTCTTTTATCGACCCCAAAAGGATGAAAGGCAAAGTCAACCTTGGTGGAATTTGAACTCAGAATGTAATGATGGATGAAATGCATCTAAGCATTTTGTCCAGTGTGCTAGTGATTCTGCCAGCTTGCCACCCTAAACTAGGTTAAATATTACAGACTGCTGCAGTTAATAGCGTAAACAAGTTAATCAGTTCATGGTTTAGTGGATTTTAACTCATTATCCACAATGTGCTGTGTCCTTGACAAAGTCAGTGAAATCTCAGTGATTAAATCTATCTAATGAATTTGGAGGGAAGGAAGAGTGATAGTACACTGTGATTGTCTTTAGCTCCAGATCATCCCTGATTGTGTAACCTGATTAAAGGCATTCCCGTTGTGACCATCCCATTTTTTAGCAGCATTTTAGGACTTTTTTTAGATTGTAGAAAATAGGGGAGATTCAGCTGCTATTACCAGCAATATGCACAACAGCATAGAGGCTGCAAATTTGGAGTGGGTGGAGCTACATAATTAGTGCCATGGCAGCTTTTAGTGGAGCAAGCAATACTCCAGAGTATTGTCTCCATGAATCACTATGTAAGTTTGAAACTTTCAGTGGTGTTTTAATATCTCCAATGGATGAATATAAAATTATCTACCCAAAAGATAGATCAAGAAAGATATGAAAGACAGAAACAAGCACAGATGAGAGAGATATGGGGAGTGAGGGTTGCATAGACAAAATAGAATCGAGAATGAAAGAGGAAGAAATAGAGATGGAGAGATAGATAGAGAGGATTGTATAGACAGAGATAGTAGAATAAGGAGAGAGAGAGAGAGAGAGAGAGAGAGCGATGGACTGAAAGAGGGAGAGTAAGTTGCAGAGAAAGACATAATATAATCAAAGAGAGAAAAAGAGAGTTGAATTGACAGACAATAAAATAGAGAGAGAGAGAGAGAGAGAGAGAGAGTTGTATATACAGACACAATAGAATCAGTGAGAGAGAGAGATGGTCTGTATGAGTTAGAGAGAGTGTTTGTGTGTACAAAAAGTGCTTTGTGTATAATCAAATTCAAATATACAAACAATACGTAATAAAGTTAAAACAAAACAAACACAACACAAAATAAAACAAACACAACAAATATAAACAAATTTGAAAATATCAACAAAAAAAACTTTTTTTTTTTTTACAAAATAACATCTGAAACAAAACACTTTGCACCTAATTCACATCATCCGCACATCCTACTACTACTACTACTACTATTATTACAACATTGGTGGTTGATGTTTCATTACCTTGTATTGAGCCAAATCACCTTTACCAGTGGCAAAGTCATTAATCAGGTGGAGCAGGAGGTGGGTGGGAGAGGGGGGGAAACATGATAATGTGACCTTAATAGTAGTGAAAGAACAATTAGGTTTAGCAGTGACCTTGTATGCCTTTTCTCTGGTTCATACCAATTACAGCCCGATTTGAATCAGTTGTCCCAACACATGCGCTCAAACAGGGATATTAATTAACCCCGCGTTACCTCAAGGTAAGCACCAATGTCCCCTGCCGCCCTAAGTAATATTTCATACATGTCACAAAAAAAAAAAAACTGACGAAGGAATGTCGAAGTCTTAATTATCCAAAAGCAAGTGATGACATCGAATAAACAAAAACAAAAGATGCCATACACAAAGATTGAGTTCAGAATTTCAGGTACACAATTTGCAACAAAGAATTCAGAGTTTTCAAATCTCCAAATCATCATCATCATCATCATCATCATCATCATCATCATCATCATCGTTTTAAGGTCTACTTTTCCATGCTTGCAATGGCCAGACAAAATCCATTGAAACAGATGTTCTGCAGCCAGATGCTCTTCTTGTTGTCAACTTTCACCAGTTTCCTAGCAAGATTAATATTTCCCCTAGTACTTTCAAATATGAAGAGCACAATGGCTGGACATGGTTTCACAGAAGACCCACCACTTGGATGATCCATGTCATTTGTTTACAATTAGCACACAATGTCAAGACAAGGACACACACACACACATACACACACACGTGCGCAATGAGCTTCTTTCCATTTTTACATACAAAATCCACCCACAAAGCTTTGGTTGGCACTAGGACTGAACCTAAAACCATATGGTTATGAAGTGAACACCTTAACCACATACCCAAGATATTCATAAATTGTACTTAAATTAATCGCCAATAATTATGCAACGATTGCCAGATGTTAGTTGCTTGAATGCAATAATATAGTAAACAAAAAAGATAATCTTCACTCTCATTCAAGCTTTTAATCTGGTTGTTTTCTTTCCCTAAGAGCATACGTAATATTTGAAACATCTGCAGGTATGGCTGTGTTGTAAGAAGTTTGCTTCCCAACCACATGGTTCCAGATTCAGTCCCACTGTGTGGCACCTTTGGCAAGTGCCTTCTACTACAACCCCAGGTCAACCAAAGCTTTTGAATAGATTTGGTAGATAGAAACTGAAAGAAGCCCATCATATATGTGTGTGTGTGAGTGTGTCTTTCTGTTTGTCACTCACCACTGGTGTTGGTTTGTTGACATCTCTGTAACTTAGCAGTTTGGCAAAAGAGACAATAAAATATGCACCAGACTAATGTCGATTTGTTCAACTAAACTCTTCAGGGTGGTGCCCCAGCATGGCCACAGTCCAATGAGTGAAATGAATGATAGATGAAAGAAGAATTATTAACAATAGGCATTACAGGGTTAAGGTTTGATATTTCTCTGTCTGCTAGCAACCATCTATGAAATCCACTCACAAAGCTCTCGTTGGACCAGGCTATAGTAGAAGACACTTGCCAGTGTGGAAAAAGGGACATTAAATGATGGTGATTTAAGATATTAATTTCATAATGCAGGGTGAATCATTACCATCATAATTTTAACATCTACTTTGCCATGCTTGCATGGGTCGGATAGTATTTATTGAGGCAGATTTTCTACAGCTGGATGCCCTTCCCACTGCCAACCTTCACCTGTTTCCAAGCAAAATAATATCACTGCCTGTATGACAGTGACACTCATTTACGACTACCATGCTATGTCAAGACAAGGAAACACAAACACACACGACAGACTTCTTTCAGTTTCCATCTACGAAATCCACTCTTAAGGCTTTCATTGGACCAGGCTAGAAGATACTTGCCCAAGGTATCACATGTGGGTCTGAACCCAAAACCATGTGGTTGGGGAGCAAACTTCTTAACCACATAACCATACCTGCACCTATGGATTATGATTAAATACCACTATAGACAGAGCATTAATCTCTGGATTAAGATACTATAATCAGCAGGGCTTAAAGAATCTAGTGATGCTCTATATTAACAAGAGACAACAGAATAGAAAAGAAAATAGAAGCATGTTAAGTATCTGTAAAAAGAACTATATCTTATATTTCAGGTAGTTTTTATTTCATTTTTTTTCTGATGAAAGAGTTTACCTGAAATATTAAGCTACTTTTATCATTTTACAGCAACCTAATACCACATTTTTTTTCTTGGATTTTGCATCTATTGTATCAGCTAAATCACATTGCTCTACATGTATTGTTCAAGCAAAGTCGGAGAATAACTGCCACATCTATTTCAATTATTACATGAGAATAAAAATAGAAATCCGCTTCCAAATCTTGTTCAAGGTTTTCAATGTAAATATCCAAAACTGAAAGATTTTTCTGAACGATTTAGCATTGAAAATATCAAAAAAAGATATAGAAGAAAGAAAAGAAAAAAAAGCACCATAAACAATTCAATGTCTATGTAGACAAATTTACAAGTGATTCAGCTAGACTCGTTTGGCTGCAACACTAAATGAGTCTAGCTGACTTTTTTTTTTACCTTTTCATTTGTTTAAGTGATTAGACTGTGGCCATGCTGAGCACCATCATGAAGAATTTTAGTCAAGTGAATCGATCCCTGCTAAGTTACAGGGATGTAAACACACCAACATCAGTTGTCAAGCAATGGTGAGGGACAAACACAGACAGTAAGACATACACACACACACACACACACAGGTTTCATTCAGTTTCTGTCTACCAAATTCACTCACAAGGATTTGGTTGGCCTGAGGCTATAGTAAAGGACACTTGCCCAAGGTGCCACACAGTGAGACTGAACCCCAAACCATGTGGTTGGGAAGCAAACTTCTTACCACACAGCCACACTTGCGTTTTTTGACATTATATGATAATGCCAAATGTGACCTTTTTTTTAAAGACCCCCCTTTGGTCATGAATGACCATGGGTTGCACCTATAAAGCTCCCCTTCTAGGCACAAGTATGGGCAAATGACATTATAACATGCTGGTTTATAAATCAGGGCTCACATGTTAATGTTTTATTATAGTCATAGTGTTAAGTCCAAGATCAACCATGGTCAAAGCTGTTCTGATTATAACTATCCCATCTATTTTGCAGATTTAGCATATCTAGGACTGCATGATCCAACGTATCCTTCCCTTTACTTAAAAATAAATAAAAACTGTAGAATATGATTTGAGGTAGATTTGGCTGCCATTTCTAGCAGATTGAAGAACCATGTAAATCAGTGGTTCTCAACCATTTTCTGTCTATGGACCCCTTTGATTCCTATTTTACTCTACTGGACCTTAATAAACATTCAATGTTTAAGAAAGTCCCGTTATATTTTCATAATTAAAAGTTATTAGGAAATGTATAAAAATAAATTGTTAAAATAGTTTGCGTATTGTAGCAGTATAACCAATTTATTGCACATAAATTTTAACAGCAAAGTCTTATGTGGACCCCGGTTGAGACTCATTGATGTAAATAGTCTCTGGCTGGCTTGTTACTGACATGACAGCCATTTTATTATGGCAGTGTGTATCAATCTGCCATGTTGACAATACTCCATTTCTACTTCAGTTGAGTGGTTGACTAATAAGGAGAACACTTCAAACTTATTTTTTATACTAATATGCAAAGATGCGAATTTGCACAAACTATAGGCATAGGCAGCTGTGTGGTTAAGAATTTAGCTTCCCAACCACACGATTTTGGGTTCAGTCCCACTACATGGCCTCTTGAGCATGCATCTTCTACTACAGCCTCAGGCCGACCAAAGCCTTGTGGGTGGATTTGGTAGGCAGAAATTGAAAGAAGCTCGTTGTATGTGTGTGTGTGTGTGTGTGTGTGTGTGTGTCACTACTACTTGACAACTGGTGTTGGTGTGTTTACGTCCCCGTAACTTAGCAGTCAGGTAAAAGAGACCGATAAAATAAGTACCAGGCAAAAAAAAAAAAAAAGTACAGAGGATGATTCATTCGACTGGAATTCTTCAAGGCGATGCCCCAGCATTGCCACATTCTAATGACTGAAACAAGTAAAAGATAAAGATAAAAGATAAAACCCATTGTGTGTGGGGGTGGGGGATGCCAACATTTTGCAAAAGCATGGAAAAATTGTATATTACTCACACACATCTGCACATACAACAGAGTTCCATAGTGTTTCTGTTTCCATTCACTAAAATTTCACCTAGAAGGCATTGATCAACCAGCCTACAGCTAGAGTAGAACACTTGCTCAATGTGCCTTGCAGTAGGATTGAACTCAAATCCATGTGGTTTTAAAGCAAGCTTCTTGATTCTGCGATCACATGAAAAAAAATCACTGATTTGTGTGGGCAGTATTTAAAATCGCTGAGCTACAGACAATGTTTATTTGTTTACATTTCTCGTGCTGGTGGCACATTAAAAGCCCTCAGCACACACTGTAAAGTGGTTGGCGTTAAGAAGGGCATCCAGCCGTAGAAACCAAGCCAAATCAGACTGGAACCTGGTGCAGCTCTCTGGCTTGCCAGCTCTGGTCAAATTGTCCAACCCATGCCAGCATGGAAAATGGACATTAAAGGATGATGATGATTTCCTTGCTAACAAAATCAACTGGTAACTCTACATTCTCAAAGATGGATGAAATCTTTGTTACATGAAAAATAAGAGTTACCAGTAGGAAGTATCTAGCTATAAAAGAATGCTTTAACAATGTAATCATACTAGCACGGAAAAACGGATGTAAAACAAATAAATACATTATATCATACTTAATATAAATACATCATGAAAAAACAAATATATTGTAGTATTGGTCCATAGATAATATCTCTTGTGGACGCACTGTGTTTAAAAACACAAAATATAATGGTACCAGATGGAAATTGTGCAGCGGCATCTGGAGAGAAATGCGAGATGCACATTCCTGTCTCATTGGGCAACGAGGCGTTTTCACCTGTAACTGATGGATGATTTTTGTCCTTTACCAATATATTTTGTGTTTTAAAACAAAGCGCATCCATAGATTATATTTGGATATACCACAGTATATTTGCTTTTATGAAGTATTTTATTCTAATACTACTTCTGTTGCATATAACAGGTAGATGCGTTTTGGTATGTGTATACATATATATATGTGTGTGTGTGTATGTATACATACATACACACACACAAACACATATAATGGGGTTTCATACATGCACCAGGCGGCGCATTGTGTTCTTGAGCAAAACACTTCATTTAACATTGCTCCAGCCCACTCAGCTGTAAATAGGTAACCCTGCGATGGAAAAAGTCTTCTGATCAGGGGGAATGTTGGCCCACTCGCCTAGCCAGCAGGGTGGCATCATTTGAAAGTTAAAACAATGCGAAGCGCATTGTGACCAGCGATGTATAACAACATCCAATTGTCTGGTTGATATTGTGATATATATATATATATATATATATATATTCAGAGTTACTGCTCTCCTAGATAGTTGCAGTAGAGTCAAACATCCTAGCCAAAATTCTCTAAAGGGAGCTCACAGATAGTGACAGAAGAGAGGTACTTACAGGTTGATGAGTTTGTTTAGAGCATCTGAATTCCTAGAATAATTGCACTTCAAGAGAATTCTGTGCAACTACTAAAGGTGCACACAGTTTGGTAGAAGGGCTTAAAGTAGACTGTGATAAGTAAACCTTGTTTATCATACTTGGCTGTCTGCTGGCTGCTCAGCAAACTAGATGTAGACAAATGACTTGTGAGAAATGCTGTCAGTAAGGTGGAAGTTAGCAATAAGTTCAGCAAGGAATTTAGCATGCAGGTAGGGGTCCATCAAGGCTCAGATCTCACCCCGCTCCTCTTAATTATAGTTCTCTAACCCATAACAGAAGAGTTACGGTGGGAACTCCTGTATGCTGGTGCCCTAGTTTTCAAATCTGAATCTGTTAACTAACAGAAGAAATTCCAAATGTGGAAGCAAAGCCTCTCAATGCCTTAAAGTAATCCTAGCAAAGACAAACATTTTAGTTAGCAAAATGGAAGACAGGTCTCTACTGCCATCCAGGAAACAGCCATGCTTGATAAGCAGAAAATAAATAGGATGGTATTCGATATGGCATACCGAATTTTAACTAGGGTTGCATTAGAGATGCATCGAGATCACAGGCTGTTTCAATAAGAATAAGGACTTCAGATGTAGCAAATGCACGGGAGTAGTTAGCAGTAAGAGCATTTACAAGACATTCTTTCAAATACTCAGAGGGTTCCCTAGAATTGGGTGATAGTTTTGTTACCTAGGTGTGACCTAATTGGCAGTGAAGAAGAATGTTCCAAAAGCATAGTAGCCAGAGTTAAGAATGGAGTGGAAAATTTTAGGGAGTCCCTCCTGTACTAACAAAAGATATTCTCTTTCTGAGTGAAGAGTAGATTGTATGACCTGCTGAGTGAAGGGCAGATTGTGTGATAGCTTGAAGTACAATGTTGTATGGTAGTGAAATATGGACATAATATATGGAGGTGAGCAAAGGCTGGAAGAAAATGAGGTCAGAAAACTCTGTGGGGTGTATCATTTGGGCTGTATCCTTCATACACATTAATGTGCATGAATGATAGAGCCCAAATTTGCTAAAACCAAAACTGAAAAGAAGAGGAATACACTGTGTGCAAGATAGGATATTGTACTGATATGGAAACATGATGCATAAGGAAGATAACAGTTGAGTAAATAATAATCAAACACTCCAAGTTGAAGATTGGAAGAGGAAGATCAAGGGATAAGGGCAGAAGTGATGAAAGTTGAGCTGAGAAGACTGGGCCTCACAAAAGAGATTATAAAGGACACAATAAGTGACAAGATGCTGTGCTGGAGAAGACCTGTCCAACCCATACAAAAGTAAAGAAATGGAAGTAAAAGGTTGTTGTTGTTGTTGTTGATGCAATTTCCTGATACCAACCAGAGCCGGATATAACTAAAATAAAAATTCTACATGCATTTCTCAGAAAATTTTAAAAGAAAATATAACAGATAAAACTCCAAAAATAATAGGGCTGCATACTTACAAAGTAAAACATAGTGATTTCTCTCTTGAAAGAAAGAAGGAAAGAAAGCGAGAGAGAGAGAGAGAGAATAGAAAGCCAGAGCTAGATCAGTTTTCAATATTTGATGAGAAGAATTATTTAGAGACATCATATATCTTTCTATGAGAAAAGAAGGATTTGATCTCAATATTGTCAGTTTCCAGTTTGATACTTTTACAAGGGAGTTGTTACATGTCTGATGGTTCAGAGGCTTTTTGATTGTATAAAGCAGTACTGATGATGGTAGCTACTAGTTACCATTACATTTCTTCAATGACCATGGTTCTGTTCAGTGGAAAGACCTCCTGAACATGCACTACTAAAAGGCACAGAATCTTCCAAGAAACCATTAGTTTACCCAAGCAAACACCAGTATAGCTGATATTTATTATAAGTTCACTGCATATCATCATCTATGCCACCTATCAATTCCAACTCATCAGTTTGTAAAGCTATTATCAACTCATACAATCCACAAAGAATCTCCTGTTAAATGCCTCTTCAAGTTTCACCAAAAATAGCTGATAGAAGTATTAAGATGTTTGTGATGGCAATGACACCTCAGTTTTCCAAATAGGAGGAGAGTAACGTTTTGTTATGTATTAACTTTTCAAATCTCTTTCTCCAAGAAAACATGAAACTTGTGATCATTTTAACATTTGCAAACCTGAAGAGATAGTGTGTTGAAGACAGTGAAAATACCTATTAGAAGAGGGAAGATAACCTAGATATGAACATCCCTAAACTTATAATAATCTCCTAGACTTAAAGTACATATCTTAAATATCATTTGCCTCCATTATACTTAAGGATGACACTAAACTATTGCAAGACCGTAATCAAATATGGGAGTGCTGTCATGGAAATAAATTAGACAATTAACTCTCAAGTGTAAATAACAATATAGTAAATTAGCACCTGTAATACTCAGTCTATACCTGATATCAATCAACCATCAAAGAAGTCAATGTTTCTGCTAAACAGATCAATGAATGAAAAGTTACTTAATAAAGATGGGACAATTATGGAATTGTTATTCTTTAGAAATGGCTGTATCTCCCAACAGTAAAAAAATATCTGGGACCAAAGATATGATCTTCAGAAATAGGTTTGCATAGTGGCTTTTCTATTTGAGGGAGAAAAAAAAAAAATAAAGAGGGTTCAGTATGTAGTAAGCCTATCTATCTCTCAAAGTTAGTTTCAGAATTAAGTAGAAGTCAAGCTGAAAACAGGTGAGAAGAAATTCACATCAAAATATTGCCAAATGATGAATGATATCTCTGTTGAATGCATGTCACCCACTTGCTAGACTTAAAAATCCACATCAAAGGTCATTGAAGATGACAAACCCCAACCATACATACACACACACACACACATACATACATACATTCAAGTTGATAATTTGCATTTATTAGGTTTCAATTCATATTAATTAGGGAAAATAGCTTTCAAGAATACAAAACAAACAAAAAATTGAGCAATCAACCAAAATAGGTCACTTTGAAATATGCGTAACGCTGAGGGAGCAGGAACAATAATCAGAAATAACATTAAATTCTGTGAATTGTGGACACATAAACCAACATGCTATGTTTTCCAAGGGCAGAATTTAGCAAACGATGTCAACAATTATTTTGGCCCACAACTGTACTGAACTGGCCCTTTAAGGGGTTTATGCAGTTATAATGGTAGGTACACAAACTAACAGCTTTAACATTGGTGCATGAGCATGGGAGTCGGTGTGAAACCATAGAGAATTCTATTAGTATTTGGTGAGTAGAAATACTGATAGGAAGAAAGAAGGGGCAAAGAAAAAGGAGCAAAATGGGGCAGTCTACCTGGCATTGTGCTGCATATCCCAGCTTAGACCATAAACTCTGAAAGAAGGGAAAATTTAAAATAAAAAATGTGGTGTAATCAAGCTAGCATAGTTTCTTCTAATTGGTCGGGTATACTTGTACTGTATAGGAAAACAATTAGTTAGGATAGTTGGCATATTTCTGTAATGAAGATAGGTAAAGAAAATATGGTTAATTAGAAAAGAAAAAAAAAGACATACATACAATTAGAATTAATTGAAGACATGAAATGAAAACAAAAAGGAGGAAAAAACCCAAAACTACAGGAAATAATTGCTTTTACACAATTTTAAGTGATTACCAATCCTTAACCCAGGACTTTAAAATTTGCTATTGGCACTGAATGCTGTTCTTAGTTAAAGGAAAGGTCACATTATTTGTTCTCAATCTTTTACTTTGAACCCAAAAGTCAATGTTAGAGAGGACCAACAGGTGATGCAACTAGCTTACTTATTAGAAATATCTCTCCTATGCTACCAGGAATAAACTAAGTGCTCACCATTGGTTGCACCATTAAGGGAGCATCTGTGTAGTTGCATGACCTATTAGAAATAGCAGTCCCCCCTCCCCAATCACACCCCCAGTCTTGGGACATAAAGAACACAGATAATGTAGTCCTATATAACTCTAAAAAAAAACCCCAAAAAAACAGGTCATGGTCAAAATGCTTTTGATCACACATCTACTCAATCAAGGTCGACCTGGGGTTAAACAGCAACAGTCAAGGAGTGGATCCTTATTGCTTACTCCAGTGCCTCAATGTTTACTATAGCTAAATGAAGAGTTGAACACTGTTGCTAAGAAACAGCAATGTGCCAGCGATAGGATAGGAACTAGTGATGCTCCAGCTGGCACACTAAAACTGCTGTGACTATACATACACTTAACCTGCTGTGAACCTCATAAGAGAGTGAAAAGTTTAACTCAGAGATTATACAACTTTTAAAAAATATGAAACAGCTATGCTAATTATAATCACACCTCACAGCATATAATGTGTATGCAAACATACTTAAACCTGCTGTGAAGCTTGTTTTAGATGAACGACAAACCACTGGTGTAATTTTTAGTGTTGATATAACAATTCCTTGGGGCCCCTCACAAAAAAGAATTTTAATTTAAATGTGCAATACTACTAATACTAACTGTCTACCTTTCGTTAAAGGAGTTACTGTGCACCCACCACCCTCACCTGTCACAAACAAACATGTGACTGATAAGAACTAAAAGCATAAAGACAGAAAAACATGTGAAGAAGTAAATTAAAAAGAAATGTATATCAAAATGAAGACGTTTCATGCAACAGGGAACATAAATGATCACAGAATTACAACGTTTACACATGTTAATATGGGTTAAACAAATATGGGAAGCTGTAATTAAGACAAGTGTTAAATTAGTAATGTATTGGGTTAAGTCATAAATAATTTCCGATTTTGTTAAACACTTTTTACTCATGAAAAATATTTTACAAAGAATTATTTTCAATTATCAGTATAGTTGCCATTATTTTGAATGACCTCTTGCCATTCATCAGGTAACTTTTGATTCCTCAAGAAAAATTCACCTGGCTTCGACATGAAATAGCTTTCCACATATGTTTTCACCTGATCTTCTTCCGAAAATGTTTTCCCCATCAGAGTATTTTGTAGAAAGCGAAAAAGATGGAAATCAGTTGGTGCAAGGTCTGGTGAATATGGTGGATGGGGTAGAACAGACCAACCCAAATCCAATATTTTATCCTGCGTGATTCTTGCTGAATGTGGTCTTCCGTTATCATAGAGAAGCACTACGTTTCTTCTATTGACGAGTGCAGGGCGTTTTCTTAAAATATTTTCAAGCACAGGTTGCAGCTGTTGAGTGTATAAGTTAGCATTTAGTGTTCGATTGAGCTTTAAAAACTCAAAATGAATAATACCGCGGTGATTCTACCATACACACAACATAACCTACCTTCCATAGAGCTTAATCTTTGTGGATATTTATCCTTGTCAATCGACTGCCTTTTGCGTTGAACATTCTCATAAAAGACCCATTTTTCATCACCTGTAATGATATTATTGAGAAACGGGTTATTTCTTTGCTTCGGAAGAAGACTTGTCGCTATGAACATGCGATCTTCCCTATTCTTCTCACTAAGAGTATGGGGAACCCCAACACAGAGTTTGCTGACTTTTCCTATCTTTTCCAAGTGGCGGTGGATTGGTATGTGTTGACGTCAATTGCTAATTCCCGAGTACTTTTACGGGGATTGAATTCTATTAATTCTCTTAAAGCACCTTGAACGAAGTTTGATGACCGTCCTGGTCTGAGTTGATCTGTCAATGACAAATACCCGGAACGAAACTTTGGAAGCTGATTTCGAACTTGCCGGTAATTAATGACACAATAGCCATAAACACTGCATATTTTCTTAGCTGTTTCTCTGGCGTTTTCTTTTTCTTTTCCATTCTTAAACTCCCACAGCATCACATGTCGAATAGGTACATTCAGTTCATCCAATTTAGGGGAGTGGAATTAAATATTAAAATATGATGTGCACGCTTTCACTGCTTAAATATGGTAGTTTCCATTTCAATTTTAAACATCTGAAATTCGAAATGCTTCGTTACAATTAACTTCCCAAAAACGGAAATTATTTATGACTCGACACAATATATTTACACACACACACACACACACACACACACACACGCACATGCAGGCTTATACTCAAAGACCCTAACATGCTGACATTC
>JAOPUL010003101.1:779170-790142 GCA_027564515.1 Octopus rubescens | reverse complement strand
CACATATATATATATATATATATATATGTGTGTGTGTGTGAGACATACGCCCATGCATAACGCGAGCACACCGTAACATTTTTCTGTTATATTTTATCTCTGTGTGGCTAATTACATCCTCACCGTTGAGACTTCACATTAAATGTGGAGGGACGAGTTGTCTGTCGTTCATTTTCATAATTATATTTCTCATCTTCTCTTTCATTTCCACAAACGTCTCATAAACCGAATACCAGTCATATACTGTAACTATAGATCTTTGGCTCAGTTGTCATTAACTAGTCTCTTTTATCCGTGCCCCACTACCAAACTAAGTCTAGTGTTGTAAATGTTTAGCTTGGCCTCTTCCTCTATGACCCAGTGTTAAGAGAGGGGACAGTTTTAATGCCAGATCCTATATAGACAGATAGTGTTGCTGTATTACTGAAGACTGAGTCTCTGGATGTGCCATATTTAATGGCATATAAACTCTGGGTTTTATTGATTGACGTTTAATGTCGAAGCGCGTGTATTTGCCAAGAAATTGAAGTTTCTTGTGTTGGTGTATTAAAAAAAAAATGACGTTGCACGTAAAAGGTGTGATATCACCACCTCTTTGCTCTAGTTGTTCAGCTCGTGGTCAGCCCTGTATGAGTAGACCATTTGTAAAGCTATTTCAGTCGTGACGATCCGGTTTTTTTTTCTCTTCCAGACATATTGCATTCATTGTGAAATTTCTTTTAAAAAAAAATTACACATTGTAATTTCATTTCTTAATGTGAGATATTTTGCTTCTATTTTTAGTAGCCAGAATGATCACATAGTGGCTTGCTCGTTGCCTCGACCCTGTACTATTTGTCTGTGATAGAGGGTATAATATGTAACTGTTTAATACTGTAATTTGTACATAACGTTTCTTTTACACGAAGATTCATTTGGGTAGGAACCGAAAACAAACTGGGTCTAGAAAGGAATATTGTTCGTCACACCAACAAGGGAGCCCTTACATGGTTGTGCGATCTGCTAGAAATGTCAACCAAACATCTCAAAGCACACCATACTACCGTCTTGCATATGAAAGTACAGTCCCCACTCCACCCCCACCCGATGCGACTGGAGGATCACGATTGGAATGCGTTTGATCCAGGGTTATAAAGAACAACTGCTATTCAGTGTATCCGAGATGATGATATACATAAATGCCTAACCTCACATAGACTTATAACTGAGAAGGTATAAATGCTTGTGACATTTCATGTCTTCTCAAAAACGTGAACGGAAGTGAAAAAATGGCTTTCAACTGAACTCGAAACCGGGTCGTTAACATTTGCACTTTAGCAGAAATAGAAACCAATTCTTTCTCATATCAGATCTTGCTGTCGTCCTAGGGGGGAAAAAAAGACACATTGGATAATGTAGGCTAGAAAACGAAATGCCCGGGTGATCATGATTGGTACGCCTTTGTCCATAGCTCTGCTCGCCGGGGGCTATAAACAATAACAAAGAAAGCTTCGGAATTATAAGGGAAGGGGCTGAAAATGGTCAATGCCTTTCTTAAAAGCGTTGTTTAAGCTGAAGCTCAGCCCTTATTGAGCAAACCTACAGTTGAAGGCGTTCTATACGTGACCACCACGAATTATTTTCAAGAATATTAAACGTCGGACCATGTTATCTAATGTCTCCATTTAAAGTTGTGAGCGTGAGATTTAACTGCTATTTTTAGCGGCTCGACCAACCTCGTCGGGGGATCCTTCCCTCAAAGGTTGTTGGCATCATGAGAGAGAGAGAGAGAGCGAAGCGGCTTCGACCGGAAATCAAAATGCAGATTGCATGATGGCGACGATGGTGGTGATTTTGTTTATGCACACGTCAAACCTGATCGAGATGTATATATGATCAAAGAAATTGCAGCCGTAATCATCACACTTTTAAACATTTCAATCGCAGAATATCTAACTCAGCCTTATCCGGTGTCTTTATTTTCTTTTATTAAGGTTGTCACTTGTGTTTTGAGTTGAGGTTTAGCTGGTATTATGTAGCGGTTGAGCGACTACGTAGAAAACTCCTCCTCGTTGATACTGCTGATGGTTTTGTCTAAGTTTATGATATAATCTCCATTCCCATCAATATTAACACCTGCTGTGGCCCATCCCTTTTTGGTTTGCTATTGCAGTCCTAGACACACGGACGGTTTTGATATGGCTGACTGACCTTGTTGACTGATTTCCCGTCCGGGCAGACAAACGACAGGCGCACACATACACACACCGACCATTTTCTATCTGCACTAAGTCCACCATCCATCCTATCCCATCACCTCAACCCATCTATCCGCTCACTACTTCTCTGTCCAAGATTACTACCAGTCTTTCTGGTCGTCGTCATCACCATCATCATCGTGTCGTCGTCAGCGTCATCATCACCATCATCAATCACAAATTATCACTTTACATCTCTTTGTTTTGACTGAACAGTCCTATCGATAAAAAAAAAATTAAAAAAACCCCCGTCTGCCATGACCATCTCGACATTCCTTCGTGAATCACGTATCTAGGCCGGCATTATCCTAGTGTGTACGTGCGTTCAAGAGATAGTAGGGATGTAATTTGAGGGAGATTTGGCTGTTAACTCTAGCAGATCTAACGACGCCATCTTCATGTGGTTACATAAAGGGTGCGGAAGTGCAGACTGCCCCATCCCTAACTCCTTCCACCTATTTGATCCCTATTACAGACATATTTTCCTATTTTTTATTTACATTTTTCTTCCAACTTTAGAATCCTTTTATCTATCACCACGATAGATCCTTTGTCTTTCCTATTCCAAGTTGGCCCCTATATATTTTGATATATATTTGTTATTTTCCTTATTTAATTGTTCCCTTTCTTTTCTATATTCCCATCTTATATATCTTTTCAATTCCTCTTCCTATCAACATATTCCTACCACATTAAAAAAAAATCTCTTTGGTTCACGTTCAATCATCGCTAAATATTTAATATTTTTTCTGGACCCTTTATTTTTCACCCTTAATAGTTATATTTATTTTTCCATCTCGACTGTTCCTCTAAATGACGACACACCTATATGTTTGTGTGTATATGTATGTCGTCCCTTTTATTGTTGTTGCTTTCTTCACCGGTCCTTTAAGGAGGGGGTAAAAAGCTATAGGCTACGTTTGTATTCAGTGAGACAACTGAGAATGTGTGTTGCTTCCTTTTTTTCTTCCCTATCTTCAGCTGTCTTTATCTTCTCCCTTCCTTGCCCTTCTCTCTCTCCATATACCCCCAATTACAACAGCTAACCCAATTCTTCTAGAACAGATATATACATACGTTGTGTGTGTGAATGACTTCAGCGAGTGTTACTTGACCTAACAAACTCATGGACTAGTTTCTTGTAAGTCTATCAGTTCTCTACTAGATAGTGTGTGAATATATTTTGTGTGTGTGTGTGTATGTATGTATAATCAAGTGAATAGTTATCCTTGATAAAATAGAACTCAAATGATACAGACGATGGATACTTGATGTTAAGTGTCTTCTTACAATATGGACAAATGTTAAGATTTTCTTTATCCCCAGGTACGAGAGTCCTAACATCTGACCATGTTAGAGGACAAATTCTAAGCATATATTATCATCATCGTCGTCGTTTTAACGTCCGCTTTCTAATAACTCCGTCTCACCCATGCATGTTGCATGGGTTAGACGGAATTATTTGAGGCAGATTTTCTACGGACAGACGCTCTCTCTGTCGCCAGACTTCACTCGTTTCCAAGCAAGATAATATTTTCCGGTGACCGGATATGTTTCCACGGAAGATTGGAAGCAACTATCAGATACACACACACATACTCACAAACATATATAGGTGTGTGTGTGTCCACATGACTTTGCAATGACATCATTCCAGACTGTGGTATAGCATTTGTTCTGTAGCTAGGTGGTTCGTTGTGCGAAGACAAATGGAATAAAGTATCTTGTGTCAAAGAAAACAGGTAAGGGTTGGTGTCAGGATGTGCATCCAGCTATGGAATACTGTCTCGCTAACTCGTGCTAGCATAGAAAAAGTGGATGTAGACATGATGCCTATGATGAAAGAGTTCGAATTAGGTTTTAAATGCATAAAAACAATGATTCACTGGATAAAGGACTCAATATGTGTATAGTCTCATTTTTATTGTTCTGGTGACAGTTTCATCTATGGCAGCTTATTCAACATCATATAGGTTCAGGCATGGCTGTATTGTTAAAAAGGTTTGCTTCCCAACGACATGGTTTCGGGTTTAGTCCCACTGTGCAGCACATTGGGAAAGTGTCTTCAACTGCATCTCCAGGTTGGCCAAAGCCTTGTGAGTGGATTTGGTTGACGGAAACTGAAAGAAGCCTGTCGTATATGCATATGTATATATGTGTGAGTGTGTCTGTATTTGCGTCTCCTTGTCTTGACATCAAGTGAGAGTTGTAAACAAGCACCATCCGTCATACAAGCGGTGTCCTTCGTTTCCAATGTTCTGTGGAAATAACCGGTTATTAGGTCGGGGTAATACTACCTTGCTTGGAAACAAGTGGCAACTGGCGACAGGAAGGGCATCTGACCGTAAAATAATTCCGTCTCCACCATGTATGCATGGAAAAGTGGACGTTAAAGTGATGATATATAACATATATCTATTATCTTTTACTTGTTTCAGTCGTTAGGCTGTGGCCATGCTGGGGCACCATCTTGAATTTTTAGTCGAATAAATCGACCCAGTACTTACATATTCTATCGGTCTTTTTACCGAACCGCTAAGTTACGGCGACGTAAACACTAACACCAGCTCACCGTTTCAACACACCTGACCACTCTATTAACACCTCAATGTCCACTATTTCTATACACCACCACATCACACTCTAGGAAACAATATGAACGTTATTCCTCTTCCTTAATACCCTACCTTTCACCTGTATTTATATGTATGTTATTCATACACATACGAATAGTATGTGCACAGAAGTGTGAGTTTATGCGAGTTAGTTGCCCAACTTCCACAATCCGTTTTCACATATGGCCCCAAATATGAGTGTGTTTGTATCTATATAATATATACACAGCAGGTACTGCTTATAACCATGGATAATGTTATCAAACCCTTACTGTTATCGAAAAGACTTCGTCGCTAAGTGGTCATATTTAAGTGGATTCAACAGTGTATGTGTGTATTTACTTATGTGCCAATGTAGGAACTTTTCCCATCCAGCAGCCAGATTTCATGTTTGTATGCGCAGACATATATATAGATAATGCTACTAAGAAACTGTATACCACTGTTATATTCTCCCTCCATCTCTTGTACAGTCTAGTAATTATTCCTTTCTATCATTCTGATCTTTCCAATCATTCCCATTCTTATTCCACCTTTCTACATTTCTCTCTTCCAGATTCCCTTAATCTCTCTCTCTCTCTCTCCCCAACCACTTTCAGTTCGACGCATGCGCAGCAAGTAATTTTTGCTATTTCCTGTCATTTTTCACCTGTTCTACGTTCTCTTAAGTTGGGGCAGGTTATAGACAACCTTGTACGAGAAGTGGACCGCATGATTCATCAATCAGGTTGACCTCACTACTAAAAAAAAAAAAATTTCAAGGTAATTTTTCGTCGGCGAGCCATGCGGAAAGTTTCGCCGGCCGCAGTTCGCCCATAACTGAGTTGGTGACTAAATAAAAAAAAAACATTTCGCTTTGTTGTTGAAGGACTTAGTCCGAACCGTCGCACACTTTTCTTTCAGCGGTTTGCGTACAAACTTAAGAAGCTTGAATACTTTGCCAGTAAAATAAAGGTTTTGCTCTGCGTTTGGTATTTTAACTCTACGTCTTTCACGTGTGTGTGTGTGTGAAGAGGGGGGGGGCGATCTTTCGAAATTTGTACATATAAGACGATGGATAAAGTGTTGCAAACAGCACTGGAGAAAAGTGAAAGTAGTAAACAAATGATCGTTAATCGATATTACGTAAATGCGCTTGGTTTATCATGATTATTAATTAGTAAACTAAAATATAATAATTATGCAAGATAGTAATGTTTTTCTTTTTTACACAATGTCGATTATTGACGATCGTTTTGTTTAACCTTTAACTTTTCTTTGGTGCACTTTGTTTCACTTTTGTCCATCTTAATACGTACCAAGATCGAAAGATCTCCATATAATAATTGTGTGTGTGTGTGCACGCGTATAAGCGCTACTGCAAACAAGACAGTTTTTGTTAACACCTATGATAAAAGATAGTGGTTTCTCGTTACACAGGTTTGGATTCTTAGTAAACGATATGAAAGGTGTCAAATTTTATCGTTTATATAAATAATGTCTTATCTTTTTATTTTCCACATCCAATTGATTGGTTTGTTTATTCTAAATTTGTTTAGGCCATCTTTCGATAAAGGTAGACGGATAATGAAAGTTTTTGTGGGGCAATTTCCGTAAAAAATATTTTATTTAATTTTGTTTTTCAGCAGAATCGCTTATGTTTATGTAATTTTTGTGTGTATGTATGTATATTTGTGTATACGCACACATAAACACCTACATATATATATATACACACACACACACACACACACACACACAAATGCATAAACGTAGTACTTACACAAATACACACACACACACACACGCAAAAATACATAAACAAGCGATTCAGCTGGAAACATTACGGAAATTGCCGGACAAATATTTTCAGTATCCGTCTACCTTTAACGAAAGATAGCCTTTGTTTATAATGGTTATACAGATATTTTTTTTCTTTTTTAATAACGTCTGTGACAACCCGACAAGGGAATCTCTAGTCGCACTACGTATTAGGAACGACAGCCAAATCTCCCTTAAAATGCACCCTATCGACTTAGATAGATACACTTTCTGAACGAAAATTACGATTGTAACAGCTGGGACTTCATTAAAGTCTGAATCGGGGGCTAAACAGGACGTCCCATAATTGTTCTATTTCCTACTAATAACTAAAGTATATTATCCGTAGTGAGAGAAACCTTTCAGCAATCTTATCACGTTTTACCAGTTTTTTTTTACTCTCTCGCTCTGTCTCGCGTATTATTTACGTTCTTTATATTATTATTTGAAATGTACTTTATTTAACGCCACTCGCCTCTCGTGCCTGCTGCTTAATGCCCCCCCTCTCTCTCTCTCTCTCTCTCCTCTCTCTCTGTGTGAGCGCTTTTATATCCACACACACGCGTGTGTGTGTAACGTCCATTATATAACACAATTTTGTCTCAACTTCTTACTTTACTTCTGTTACTCCCTTCCTTCCTCTCTGATGTAAACTAATTACAACGATGTGGACAGAGGACACACCTACACACACACATTCACACAGCCGCGTTGACCCACTCTCCCGATTGTCGCTTTTCGTTCATTCACCGTTTATTTGGTTACAGTTTCACTTCCTCTTTCCACTATCTCACTGTTTCTTAACTTATACACACATCATTCATACGTTTATGCTGCTGTGTTATGAGTGTTGCCGGATTTGGATGGAAAAAAAAAAGTAGTGGGGGTTTTTTATTGTTTTATTTTTACTGTTTTCATATAGTTTTTAGAAGCTAAAGCTTCTTGGATCTTTCTGATTATTCAAACTATTTGAACGATCAGAAACGCGTAACTTAGGGGCTTCTTGTTTCTAACGCGCACACACACACACACACACACACACTCTCTCTCTCTCTATCTCTACCACCCGATTTAATATTATTTGGGTGCCTTTAGAGGAGGTCTTCATTTAGTTGCAGGCATTCTGGTTAGGTTTGAGGATACCTTCCTCTCTCCCGCCTTCCAACTAGTTTCAGAAGCCCTGTGTGTGTTTGTGTATTTGCATATGTCTATTTGTGTATGTTTGTGCACAGTGAATCCTCGATTCCGTTAAATCGCAGGCCATCTCTCTCCCTCTCTTTATCTCTCTTTCATAATCGCGTTCTCACGCGATTTTGACAGTCTTCACCACGGGGGTTTTCTCATTGCATTTATTACTTTTTCTTCGTTCTGTTTCGTACTTAGTTCATTTCTTCACCCTCTCATATTTTGTTCTCCTTCCCTTTCGAAAAGTTATAACTTCAACTTTAATCGCGGTTTTTTTTTTTTACTTCTTGAAATTGTTATCTTTGTATTATTCCGTACATTAAGGTGGCGAGCACGGCATGGACAAATTGCTTAGCGGTATTTCGTCAGTTTTTACGTTCTGGGTTCAAATTCTGCCGTGGTTGACTTTGCCTTACATTCTTTCGGGGTCGATGTAATAAGTACCATTTGATCTCTAGGGGTCGCTGTATTCGACACCCCTCCCGAAATTCAGGTCTTGTGTCTCCAGTAGAAAGGCTTATTCCGTACATTGAACCGGGGTTTTTTTTTGTGTATATATTTATACATGCAAGAGTTTACAAATTTAATTTGTCACTTTTGATATCTTTATAATTTATAAGATAATTATCGATGGTTTCAAAGATGAATTAAACAAATTTGTAACTGATTTGTGAGTAAATATCAAATACTCAACTTATATAGTATAGAGATATAGTTTATGGCCTCTTTATCCTGATTATTCTCTCTCTCTCACTCACTCACTGACTCACACACACGCTCACTGTTTTGTTGAGTATTTATTTGCATTAACAGGTTGACTCAGAATCTCATTAATTTTAAATTTCATAGGAGTGAGAAAACTTTGGATGCATGGTTCTGAGTGACAAAGTTTATCACAGCTTCTAAATAAGTGATTTTTCAATAGTTGATGAATAAGGCTTGTTGCCATTGGCTACTTCAAATTATGTTGTGGAATTGGTAGCTGCCAACTGCTATTGTATGTAATTATTGGTGAATGTTACTAACGGAGAGGACACTCCTTCCTGTAGGCTGTTGGTTTGGTTTCTGATGTTGAAAGTGGGTCCCTGGGGTGAAAGATATGTAGGTGAATGTTTTTATCTGTTAAAACATGTCATTTTGAAAGTGATATTGTCTAGGCAAAAGTAATTCACCTTAACATTATGTGCATTAAAAAAGTTCTCATAGTATTTATGTGAGCTTTGGAAGTGTTGCCTAATTAGAGATAAGTTCCTTGCCATGTTTGTGGAGACATCTTGATTTGAAAAGGAAATTGAACCAGGTTATTTTCCTCATCTTAACTCTTTCTTCAGGGTTGGAGTAGGGGAGTCCTTTAGAGAGCTACTGATACTGGTTACTAAATTCTTAATTATAGTGCAAGGGTGGTTGGATTTCTTATGAATGTATATGGTCTCAACTTAAGGCTTTCTTTAGGGCTAGTATTGAGGTCTATAGTAACGCCCAAGAGATTGACTGTGGTTAGATTGGTGGTGGTAGTTATATTTAAACTTGAAAGGTTCCTATTAAAACCTTCCTAAACCCATCAATGGTGTGGCTGTTCATGATAACTGAAATTGCCAAGTTTTGTTTTAAATCTCCCAAGCAAGGGGATTTACAATTCTTTAGGGTATCCAGGTTAAAATAATCTGAGGTCTGCAATGTTAACCTCATCATAACATCCCACAGATGTGTTAAATAACGAGATCATCTTCCTTTTGCAACTCATTAGGACTCATCTTGATATAAGAGTGACTTCCTAGCATTCATGACTTAATTAATATCAAGATTGTTAATACTAACCCGTAAGTATTACCCCCACCTATGCCAACAACCCATTATTTTTATTTATATACAAACTGAAGAAATAAGAAATAGCCTACCAAGATTTATTAATGGCTATGTATGTAGAATGATATGAGTTGTCCTCCCTTGACAGTTAACTTCAACAATATTGAAAAAAAATGTTTGATGACTAAAAACAAGTAAAAGCTATTTGAAATTGAATGAGAGTGAAAGATCATAATAATAATATTGGATGGAAGGAGAAGGTGGTTGTTTACGTAAGTGCAGTTAATGCAGGACCTCATGACACAGTATGTCCTTCTCTAAGGAGGAAGGGTGCAATTTGATGATAGATTTTGCTGCTATTTCTAGCAGATCAAGCAACCATTTAGAGGCTCCCTTGTTGGCTTATGTAGGAAGGTATTTTAGCAGATAGGGCAAAATTAAATGTTGTGGCATTGATACCTTTTACCAAAGGCTGGCTACATGTGCATTTAAGGGAATATGGTTCCACTATTCCAGTGAAATCTGGTCTGAGTTCTTAGTTGAGGTGTGTCTGTCACTTTGACTTCTCTTCCTCTTTCTGATTACCAGTATTTCTACTTTGTTACTTCTTGCAGTTAAACAAAGATATCACCGCCACAACAACAACAACAACTACTACTACTACTGTAATACAACCAAGATGACCTCATGTACTAAAACCGTGGCCTAATTTTTTCTCCTAATTAC
This sequence comes from Octopus rubescens, assembly GCA_027564515.1. Taxonomy (NCBI): domain Eukaryota; kingdom Metazoa; phylum Mollusca; class Cephalopoda; order Octopoda; family Octopodidae; genus Octopus; species Octopus rubescens. The sequence continues at coordinate 779,773 of JAOPUL010003101.1, read as the reverse complement.
TTTGAGAGACCTTTAGGTGATTAACTCTTAAGCTGTTTTTAGCTTTTCCTGCCTCCCTCTCTACTTACTAGTATTTGAGTATTGGCTAACAGAATTAATAGAATGCTGGACAAGAATGCCTTATAGTTATTTAGTTGCATCTCTTCTCAATCTGATGATTTCAAATCCTGTCATAACTCCTTGTAGGAGCTAGGTTAAAAAAAAAAAATTTTTTTAAAATGCTAATAATGTACAGGTACTTGATTTAATTCACTTTGTCCCCACCCTACCTCGAAATATCTGGCCTTGTGCTTTTATTATTTCTTTTCTCCTTGTTTCAGTCATTAGACTGCCTCCATGCTGGAGCAACACCTCAAACTTTTAGTCAAGCGAATCGACCCTGGTCCTTATTTTTTTAAGCCTAGTACTTTTTCTATCAGTCTCTCTTGCTGAACCACTAAGTTATGAGGGAAACACACCAACACCAGTTGTCAAGTGGTGGTGGTGGGACACACACAAACACACGACAGGCTTCTTTCAGTTTCTGTTTTGCCTTTCATCCTTCCGGGGTTGATAAAGTGAGTACCAGTTACGAACTGGGGTCGATAAAATCGACTACTCCCC
>JAOPUL010003086.1:0-12042 GCA_027564515.1 Octopus rubescens | reverse complement strand
GATCAATTTTTTGAAAATTAGTAATTCTGATAAAAAATGGATACTAGTTGTATTCTGTCAAGCAGCAAGTCAGAATTCGAAGGATTCTCAAATGAAGACCTGGAGAAATCGAAAACTTTAATTGAAAAAAGAAACCATGTGGCATTTGATAATGAATCCAATGTTTCAATTTCTGAAAGTGAATGCAGTGATTCCTAAAACTCTGATGACAGCGATAAAGAGAATGAATTTGCACCTGAATGGAGTAAAAATTTAAAAGCGGTTTCTTTCGGTGATTTTTGTGAAGAAACTGGACCAAATCAGTCTTTCCGAGGAGAGAAAACTGTTGCCCTTTTTTTTTATTACTTTTTCCACTTAGCTAGTTTAAAATGATTACGGCGGAAACAAACCATTATGCTGAATATAAACAAAACAGAAAAAAGGATAGTTTGTGGTTTCCCATAAACTTGGATGAAATCAAAGCATATTTTGCCATAAATATTATTACGGGCATTAGAAAACTACCCAGATATCTCTCTATTGATGAGGGTATGGTGGGCTATAAAGGTCAATTGCGTTTTCGACAGTATATGCCAGGAAAGCCCACAAAGTGGGGGATCAAAGTTTGGACGATATGCGAATCGAATACTGGGTATTGCTCTGGATTTGAATTATATACTGGTAATTATATGTAAGCTAGCATGGCTTAGGGTATGATGTGGTCTGGAATTTATCACTTCCATACCATAACTATATATTATTTTTTGACTGTTTTCTTTTCAGTGTATGTGGGAGAGTTTATTTCATCTATTTTCTAGTTTTTTTCACTGACAAATTCCAGTATTTCATTCTATTCATACCTTTATGGTATACCTGTCTTTTGTGTTTTTAAATTCAGCTGATAAATCCAGTAACGTGCACAATTGTTCTATAGTAAAATTTTGTTGGATACCTAATTGAATATTAGCTAATAGTCCATTTTCTATAGAGATGTTTGAACAAAATTTAAATAATTTTTATATTTTGTTGAATTTACCTGCATTTACATGTAATTAGAGTCACTTTGAGACAATGACAACCCTTTGTTAAATTTTCTTCCAAAAATCACATTAATATGTTGATAAATAAAAAAGTTATAGTTGTTTAATGAAACCAGTCTAAATTTATGATGATTTTAGAAATTAATTGAAACACATAAGGGGTGTATTTTGGTTAGTAATATGGTAACAAAATGGTTAAAACAGATTTCTCACTTTCAACTCAACTCTGAAGTCTACATCTCAACTTAAGTAGTTACCCTAAAGCAGATGCTTTAACCCAATTAGCATTTAAATCTGCCATATCCGGCCTGAATATTCTACCTATTTTAAGTTCAAACTGACTAGATTTGGCCTCTCACACGTACCCTACAATGTCATTCTAAAAATATACAATCACATCATCGAAATCTCAAAGCTATGAGATAATACATAATTAATTGAAAATAATGTGAATAAATAAGTATTATATTTGAGAGAGTAATCTGAATGCTTAAAGGGTTAAGGATTGATGTAATTGTTAGAATTTCCAAATCTCTTCAACATAATGCCAATTAGGAAAAATATTTACTTAACTGGAAGGACTCATCGTAATTTATTTTACCAGAAAAGTTATACATTACTTGAGTCTACTACCTTCCAAAATTAGTTCTCCTAAAGGATGAAATTGTCAAAATAAATTGTTAGCGTCAAGTACTTTATTCCTTTATACTATGTTTACTTCTTAAAGTTTTTATAAAAAGATTAAAGAAAGGTTGAAATATGTAAATTCATTCAGTGCAATGACATGTGTTGTTAATGTGCACATATCAGCAATAGAGGGTCACTTATGTGAGCAGAATGTATTTCCCATGAAGGAAAGTAAAATAAAATGATTGCTTTAACAACTGACTTAATCAAATAATCCCTGTTGGGTTTGATGTAAAATAATAATTTTATCACAGGTCCAATTATTCCTATGAAAAATATACTTATTTTCTTCAGTTTGTTTACTTGGCACTAACTTGAACCTAACATTTGAGATTTATTGAACGGGAGTATAAATTGAAATAGTGATTATTATAGTTCTCTACTACTTTAGTGAGATATAATTCACTCCATCTCATACTAGATAAGTTGTTTTCTTTTCTTTCGTAGATTTATTTTAGAATATTTGGAGTTCAGTTTAAGGATGGTGGGATATTAGAAATGGTAGAGTGCCAAACCATTTAGTTCTATACTTCTACATTCTGTGAACTTTTTGCTTGTGTAAGCATTTGTTTTCAGATTCCATTGTTAATAAAGAAAAATATTAGTTGTTAATTCAGTTAACTAGATCCTTCCTTTACAAATCTGTGGTTTTGGAAGTAATTATCTCTTAGTGTATTGAAGAAAACCACTAAACCTCAAAGAAACCAGTGATTTTCTGTCACTAAAAATCAGTTTATATTCATAAAATTAAAAGATGAACCCTGTCCATATTGTTAAAATTCACTTCTCAGTCTAGTTCAGCATTGTGTAACATTTAACATCACAAATCCCGAGATGTCTTCAGATACCCTCTCAAAATATTTTTTTAATTCGTTTGAAAGAATTTCAAAAAAGGTGATAAAGCTATAAAATATTTTAGAAGTGCTAAATCATTCTTAGTAATTAAAAGAAATAACTTAATTAAAAATTGTTTTAATTAATGGACTTGATGGCAAAAAAAGAGCAGTGCCCATGGCCTTTGCAGACCATGATCAGTGAGACTGATGCCATTGATGTTCCTCTTGAACCATTATAAGTTAACTCCTGAAGTAAAGACATGAGAAGAGATGGAGTTCCATAGGGCCAGTGTTCTCGGAAGGACTAGTCATAGTTATTAGTGTTAGGCCAGGTGGGTATAGATTCAACAAGTGTGATGAGAAGAGGAGAGACAAGTGGGTTGAGAATACTTGAGTGGAGATAGTATGAATCCAGCCAACTCCAAAGAGCAGAGACTATTATAGTTGAGATAGAAAGCACAAAGAGAGGAGACAGTGCAAAATGAACTAGATGCTGAGCGAGTGTCTGTGAGTGACTTGTGTCAATCAGTCAGGTGGCTCTTTTCTGGAAGCAGTTTAGGATGTCTGTGTATGCAGCTGCAGCACTATCCTAGTTGTGAGAGCAATACTTTATTGTGGGCCTCTCCAAGACTTTGTAGAGTGTCAGTAATTATTGTAGGTTGAAGTATCTTCTGGTCCTGAAGAGTATAGCCAGTAGTCAGGAATATCCTAGCTATGTTAAGGATGTGCTTTCACCAGGAGAGTTCTTTGTTGATGGTGAGGCTCAACATTTGAAATACTTATAAAAATTTTAGTTGCATGCTGCTCTTAAATGGGGGTGGGCAATATTTTCTTAATGAGTAGTGTTTGACTTTTCTAATTTAAAAAGACATCATTGGCCTATCACCATTGAAGAATACTTTCAAGGTCTCTGTTTATAAATTGGTTCAAGTTTGGCATGTAATGCAAAGTTTGGCAAGGGAAAAAGTGAATGGTAGTATAATCTGCTTAATAGTGGTCCTTGTTGGTCATGATGGCAAGTAAGTCATTGATAGCAGAAAGAGAGAGAGATGCGAAACCAAACTCTGGAGTATGCCAGAGTTGATAGAATAAAGAACAGAAAGAACTCCATCAAAACCTGCCATAAATCAATATGATAGGAAGTTACTGATCCAAGAAATGAGAGGTTGATGGAACCCATAAGTAGGGAGTTTTGTTTAGAGATTTGTATGCCGATAGGATCAAAGACTTTACTGATGCTTAGGCTGATATTATTGCTTTTACCAAATTCCTCCAAACCAGATCCATTAATGACCTTCACTCCTTGGAGAAGTGATCATTAGTGGATGTGACTTTATGAAAACCATACTAAGATTATTGAGAGGTGAGAGAGGTAGTCAAGGTGTTTGTGAACATCATTGCTAATGGCTATCTCTGAGAGACATTGGAAACAAGTGCAATTGGGTGATAGTTGGGTTTGGAGGAGTTTTGCTAAGTATGGGGTGTGTGGGGTTGACTGCAAGCATGCAGTGAAGGTGGCAGCTTTCTTAGCAAGTGTACTGCTCACAGAATCATTGTTGTTGTGAAATGGAAAGAAAGCGAATTCTGTAATGTTGGCAGAAATCCTTTTGGCAAGAGATTGAAAGGATCAGTTGCAGTTTGGAAAGATGTATGGTGCACAAAGTAAAATTTCAGTTTGGATAATAGTCTTGCAGAAGCTGTATTGCTGAGTAAATGCCATTTTGTTTTTGGTTTTGAAAAAAGATATATAGTAGAATTTGGTGTACTCAAGTGGGGCAACTGCAGAAGTCTCAAGCTGATGGAGTATGAAGATATTGTCAAATGTGTTATTACAAAGCTAATATAGAATTAAGTGAATTTGGGTGGGAGGAAGTTTTAGTTTGTATCAGGAAAGGGGACCATAAGTGTTATATTTCTTATGAGACAGGTGCACAAGAAGAAATTGACAAAAGTCATGAAATTCTGTCTTACATTTGTTAACTTAAAGAGGTTTTCAATTGAGTTCCAGGGATTAATGAGCAACTTTTGGTTGCCATGAAGTCCCTATATGAATGCCCCGATGTTTGGGTAAATGGTGCTAAGTTGAAACCTTTCAGTATGGGTGTCAGACTTCAGCAGAGATGAGTTTTATCAACTATCTTTTTGGTAATTTTTATGAACTATATTGATATGTGCAGCCGTTGTGAAAGTGGTATTGCAATTAGTGGGTGTAGGATTGGTCGGCTGATATTTGCAGACAACATGCTGCTATTGGCTCATCAGGAAGGTGATCTTCAGCCTGCACTGAATGGGTTCACTGCCAAATACTGCAAGGCAGGGTTGAGAATTAATGTTGCAAACACTGAGACATAGATCCTCTCAAGGAAGTCTTTCTAGTGTACTCTGCATCTTAGTGGAACATCACTGAGACAAGTGGAGAAGTTTAAGTTTCTCAGGGCCATATTCATGAGTGATGGGAGGCAGGAAGCGAAATTGAATGTTAGAATTGCAGGTACTGGCATAATATTGTGCCAGCTCCAGCATTTGATTCTCAGAATAGGAGAGGTTGGTAAAAAAAAATTCAGTTTTCATGCCTATCGTCATGAATGTTGGGTAATGATCAAAAGAGTACGATTGCAAATACAATTGACTGAAATAGAGTTCCACCGAATGATCTCTGGAATAACATTATTCAACAGGCTGTATAGCTCGGAGATCAGGGAGTCTCTTTAGGTCAATCTGCTACTTCTCCTCACTGAGAGGTCACATCTTCGCTACTATGGATATGTGATTAGATTTTCAGAGGAAAGAATCTCAAGATAGACAACTCAAGCAAACCCAACTAACAGAAGACCTAGGTGTAGACTAAGCTGGTTGGATAGTGTCTGTTGGTCACACCTGGGAATCCAGCTGATAGTAGTTTTGATAGGACCCTATGGAGGAGGTGCCCAAGGACCCTAGTGTCCCTCCCAGGAATAATGGACAAAGAAGATGGATGAGCTATAATTAATTTTTTTGTCATGTAATTTTTGCATAAGATTAAAACTAAAAAGATAAGAAAAAGAATATCTTTCTGCGATAAAGCCAAAAATGATTTTGAAACTTTAAGTGGAATCTCAATCAATATAGGACTTAATTTTTAATAAGATTGGGTAGCAATATATTAAACAAGTTATATTTTTTATTAATGTAATCATAGCTGGTGAACATTTTTCCTGCATGCAACATTTCTGCACTCAAATCTGAAACCAGCCATTAAGTCTTTAAAAATCCAAATGAAAAAGAAAATGGTTTAAGCTTTAATATCAAAAGAGTAATTTGATATAAATTGCATACATATGAATTTGCAACATTAAAGATTCATTATTTTTCTCATCACCAATGTGCCCCCACAAGTTCTTATGAACTTGCAATTAATCCCTGGTACTAAAAAGGTTCTCCATTCCTAATATAAACATAAGTTTAAAGAATTGTTTTCCTTTTTTAATATATCTTGTCCTTAAGGGTGAATACTGGCCACCACACACAATATTTGGTCAGAACTCACATTTATATCAATAGCAAGAGAATCTGAAACAGTTGAAGACTGTGATCTGAAGTAGAGTTGTGGAAGGGTTTCTGGTCTTTTCTAAAGCAATGAAAGGTTTTGAACTCAGCATAGTAAATTAATAAGATACTATCTTTTACAGAGCTTCCACTTTTTTCTGCAATGTCTTGCATACTTCTATATATCAGTCATTATCAAATGCATCAGCCACATGAACTGATTCAGTGGAACATTTGCTAAGGGATAAAAACCATTCACTCTTTAACTAATGTCTTTACATTATATGAACTAACAGGCAGGCATACCCGGCGTTGCTCGGGTGATTTGTTGAACATTGCAATAGCTCCGACAAATAAGCTTGAATGCGGTCAATAAGTTTGAAGAAAATCGGTTGAAAATTGCAGGAGTAAGAGGGGAAAATGTGGTAAAAATATGTTTTACACGGTTTTCCCCTATTATGCGGTTGAACTTTGAAACCATTTTGTACTTAAAAGTGGAATGAGATAGTGATAAAGGGTGATTGTAGTGGTGGGGGTGGGGGTGTGAATATGGACAGATTCAATCCCAACTTCCATCATCACAACTATTTTAACATCCAATTTACTATACATGCATGGGTGAGAAATCTTCTCCAGCATTGCATATTACCAGATGTTGTGGTCCTTTGTAATTTCCTTGACGATGTTCCTCTTTTTCAAATCAGATTTTACCATTTCATTCATATCTTCTTAGGTCTCCCTCTTCCTCATATTCTACCTATTTCAAGTGCTTGATACTTCTTTATGCAACTGACATCTATATGCATTACATGTCTGTACCAGCACAGTTTTCTCTCTTCATCTGATTCTTCTTGTATCTATCTTTTCTCTGTCAATCATGCATATTAACATTATGCATCCTTCAAAACACTTGTTTGATTTCTTAATAAATTTTGCAAAATCTTCTTATTCGAGGCACATGTCTTGCTACCATGCAGCATTGCATTTTACACAACCATCATGCAATGTACCCTTCACTCGGAGAAAGAAACCCTTTGTTGCCAGTAGGAATAATAAATAGGTCCCTGAATTTTTTTTTTACCCCATTCTTACTCTGGCTATTATGCTTTTGGAATAGTCACTTCCACAGCTAAGTTACCTAGTTCAGAAAAGTTATCCAGGCATTTGAAAGAATGTATTTTTCTCTTACTTCTGATTGCTACCGTGTATTTGACACATACAAAGTCTACCATCTTTCTCCAGCCTCCTTGTGATCTCACTACACCTCTTGGTACATCCATAGTTTACACACTGAGTAGACTGGGTGGAATTTTTACCTATTGTTTTTTTTTTTTTGTTTTTTTGCATGTTGAGCACAACCATTTCCTTTATGGTAGCAGAGTCCTGTCTTTCTTATTTACTAAAACTTTAGTCTTTGCTAAGTTTACTGTGATTTACTTGATGCTAGGTTTTGCTTCTAATCTGGGATTTCTCTAAATTTTTTACAACCTAGGTAAAAAGAAAAATCATCCATTAGTCTACAGGTCTCCTAGAGTAAAATTCTTATACAGGATTAATAATTTGTTATTATGCTAGTATCTGCTTCAAATGTATTTATGATTTATGACAACTGGAAGTTCTTACAGGACTCTACTGGGGCAACAGACCAAATCTGTGGTTGGAGCCAGACCAAGGGTGACATGGTGATGGAACAGTGAAGTAGTCAGGGCAATAAAAGAGAAGAGACAGGCTTGGAAAGACTGGTAGAGTGGAGGTAGCAAAGAACCATATCAGATAGCTAAAAGAGAAGCTAGGGCAGAAGCAGAAAGGAGAGGTTTTATAGTGTGAAGATCAGAGACTTGAGGTGTTCCAGATTGTCAGACACTGTTAGAGAGAATCTAGATTGTGGGAGAGGAGTGTTTATGGACAGATAATGGTACACTTGCTCTTAGTGATCCTGAAATGGAAGAGCTAAATGCAGAGAATGAATGGGAGAAAGCAAGTCTTTCTCATGTGAACACAACAGAGGAACCAGCTATCCTAGTTGACAGCAATTAAAGATATGAAGACAGGTAAGGCCCCTGCTCCATCAGGAGTCACTGCCGAGATGCTTAAGATATCTGGTCAAGTTGGATACAGTCTAGTCACCCATATTGTTAATCAGTTTATTCAGGAAAGCATAATCCCTAGTAACTGGTGCAGCAGCATCATAGTCAGCTGCTACAAGGGTAAGGAGATGTCTTAGTAATAATTAATTATAGAGGCATCAAATTGCTGGACCAGGTGATGAAAATTGTGGAGATAATTATAGCCCAATTAATTAGGAACAGTATTAGACTAGATGAAATTTAGTTTGGCTTTGTTCCGGGGAGAAGCACCATGGATGCTATTTTCATAGTCAAGCAACTAACTGCGAGAGAAGTATTTAGCTAAGAACAAGCCATTGTACTTGGCATTTATTGATCTAGAGAAAACCTTCGACAGAGTACCTTGCTCTGTGATATGGTGGTCTCTGAGGAAGCTAGGGATAGACAAATGGCTTGTGAAAGCAACTTATCAAAGACTAAAATTCTAGTAAGTAAGAAATTGGACATGACCCTTCTTCCTTCAGGTAAATGGCCCTGCTCGATATGTAGGAAGGGTATAGGCAGAAATTCAATGTACCCAGTGTAAGTTATGGACACAAGAGGTGGAGTGGAATAGTAGGAAGGTTAACAGAGAAAGTATTGTTTGTATGTGGAAGATGTATGGAGGCCATAAAGACTATAGATACATGGGAAACTGATTTCCTTAAATATCCTGGTGGCTCTCTGGAAGTTGTAAATAATTTTTACTACCTAGGTGATCTAAGTAGCAGTGGAGGAGGTGGTACAGAAAGTGTAATTGCTAGAATACGAATAGGATGGTGAAAGTTCAGAGAGCTTTTACCTCTGTTGGCAACCAAAGGTCTCTCTCCCCAAGTGGAGGGAAGATTGTATGAACTGCAATGCTGCATGGTAGTGGGATGTGGGCTCTGAATGTGGAGGACATGCGAAGGCTGGAGAGGAACAAAGCTGGATATGCGATGTCAGTGTGCAACAGAACATTGATATATTGAGAGATAAGTTGGACATAAGAGGAATTAGATGCAGTGTGCAAGAGAGGAGACTGCACTGCCATGGTCATGTGATGCGGGTGGATGAGGACAGTTGCATAAAGAAGTGCCTATCACTTAAAATGGAGAGATAAACATAGGACAAAGTAATGTAGGCCAATCTCGATACGCTTTACGAAGGAGATGACAGAGGACCAAGATATGTGGTGCATTGCTGTACTCAAGATCTGCCCACTACAACATAATTGAGATCCTAAAACCAAGGTTCCACATAAGAAGCACTAGCAGGTGTACCTGGCGTTGCTCAGGTGATTTTTTTTTATCATTGCAATAGCTCCAACAAAAAAAGCTTGAATACAGTCAATAAGTTTGATTAAACAAATTCATTGGAAAAGCAACCATTAAAATGTTTGAATTGTTGACATTAGTGGCAACAATGACAATTATCTTATTAGGATGCCAACACTATTTTGTTTCCTTTCTTCATTTAATATATATTCCAGTCTTTGATATATATTTCAACTCTCTCTCTCTCTCTCTCTCTCTCATCAAATAATATATCCTCTGAAGCAATGAAAATTAACCCAATAAAACTAACCAAATCTATATATATAATAAGCATGAGTAATTTAAATTTTGTTTCAAGAAGATTGAGTAATTACAAGACATTTTTTCTCTGTTTAACATTTATATATTTAGTGGGTAGATTGCTGACCTAACTTTCTTTATTAGTGTAATTTTAATCTACAATAGTTTGATTTCTTGGCTGCCTTTTCTTTTCTGTTGCTACTTTACAACTGTTATATCATTAAACACTGTAATTGCTAAACAAACTATACTGAAGAAAGTGGTAATTGGCAAATGATCCATTACTGTTAAGAAATTAACAGGTGTCATGTTTTAGCTAAAGTAAACATGTACTTGTTTAAATTGCTTGCAATAATATAGAGCCTATTGTATACATATCATAAATTACACCATGTCCTTTCTGTTTATACATATATTTGTATGTATTTTCCATATGACTTTTATATTGTTTACGTTTGATAGTCCAAAAACTTAATTGCAAGATTTGGAGAGAAAAAATAAAAGGTTATTGTCTTGTATTCCTGACAATGTTTACTTCTTTAAAGTGCTTAGTATTTGCATATCAGTTTAATATTCATTTTAAATTTATGAAGCTTGTCTTTTTTAAACATCGAAGTTCTATTACAGTTTACTTCTTGGGATTAAACTTCTCAGACCTGGGCCTTTGTGTCTAATTTTACCCGCCACCAGGACTCCCGAGCAAAAATAAATAGTTGCATAAGCAGCTCAAGAGTAACAATCACAAAAAAATTCAGGAGAAAACAATAATAGGCCTATCTCTCAACTACCATATTTGTTCACCTGAATCACTACTTTCCTAATCTGTTTCACCAGTTTGATTGTCTGCATCACTCTCATTGTCTGTGTCCAAAGAATAAGTATCATCAACAATTTCCTCAACTGTAAAGAATCTAGGCCTTGCTAGTTTACCAAACAAAGTGCTGGGTTCATTACACGCTTGTTTCATTGTCAAAAGAAATCTGGGTTTTTTTTTTTTTTGATTAAACACAAAAGTAAACAACAGCTATGGGTGGGGTGGGGGGAGACACCATTAATAATGAGTCATAAGCACATTTGACTACAAAGCTGCAAAGTGATCGGTTGTCTATTTTTAGTATTTTATCTTTTTCTACGTGTGTTGCTCATTACCGCTTTAACAAGAATCCAGTAAAGATTACATTTAGGCTGTTCTTGCTATACTGGGAACATGGCACGATAGGGTTAATACATAGTCTGTTGTACTGATAGTGATCAGTATGTATATATTTTCAGAGAATATATTGAGAGATATATATTTTGTAGACTGAAATTATAAACTTATTATCAAGGATCTGTAAATGCCTTTCTTCTAATTCAATATCAGAAAGTAATCCAGCTTCTACAATAGAGCATTTGTTTTGTTGTGAGATTATAACATCAGATTTTCTTGTAGATGTGATTATTGTTATTAGGGTAGTGGATGGCAAAATTAGAGGATTACTAGACAACAATGCCTTTCTAGATTTAATTCAACCTCTTTACAGGGTGCGCCGTAAAGAATTCCCAATTATTTAAATAAGTTTATTTGATTAAATATAGTTTGAAATTGCACAAAAATAATTAAAATGTGCTCCTCGACATCCAATTGTTCTAATACACTCCATTGTTTACATTCGGTGAGTAAAATGTTTCAATATGGCAGCTAATAGGCAAAGTGACGTAGCACCAAAAATGTGGCTTCAAGGGTTGGTCTTGATCCCAAAACAGTCTATAAGGTTATGAAACACTACACTGAGACAGGTTCAATCAACAGCAAACCCATTCCTGTCAAAAACAATCTGTAAGGACGAAACAATTGGTGGGTGTTATCCCGAAAGAGGCCATCACGAAATCCACAGTGGATGGCTAAAAGTCTCAATATCTCCCAGACAACCATCTGACGGGTTGTGCATAAAGACTTAAATTGTAAGTCATTAAAATTGCAACATCGATACCTAATTTTGGCTGCTTCCAAAGCAAAGTGACTGGGCAGGTGCAAGAAAATGGCGGAGGAGATTCAGAGTGCTGGTGACAAATGTCTTCATCTGTTTGGATGAAAAGATATTCACCATGGAGACTGTAGCGAACACCCAGAAAGACAGGATTTTGTCCTCAAGGTTGGATGCTGTTCCAGAAGGTGCCCGTAAGGTGTTTCGCTAAATGAAACCCATCGGAGTGATGGTTTGGGCTGCAGTATCATCCAATGGTGGAAAATCTCCTCTGGTGTTCATTAAAGAGGGGATGAAGGTCAATTCGGCAATTTACATGAAAATGTTGGAGGATAATGTTTTGCCAT
>JAOPUL010003032.1:39335453-39346059 GCA_027564515.1 Octopus rubescens | reverse complement strand
GTATGTATGTATGTATGTATGTATGTATGTATGTATGTATGTATGTATGTATGTATTTATATATATATATATATATACACATTTTTAAGGTTATCTCTACAGATATTCTAAATTAATTATAGCCAGCACTGAATTTTTGAATTTACGACGTTTTTGTATACGAATAGATCGTAAATAAGCGAAGCAACCGAAGATCGTCTAAAGTAAACAAAACAATCAAAGATGGAAAAAATAGGTAATCGGTGGATATGCCATATATCAGATGTCATTGCTTCTTCAAATATACCTATTTTTACCTATTTTTAGACTTTAGACGATCTTCGATCACTTCGCTTTTTTACGATGTATTCATATAAGAAAACGTCGTAAATTCAAAACTTCAGTGCTGACTATACTTTCTATAGAATATCTAGAGATAACCTTAAAAATTGATCTATGAGCACTGCAAACAGAGTAGAACGCAATGTTGACTTATAAAGCGTTTGATACTTTGCAGTATGTTATGGTTTCATAATCAATTACGACGTCTCTACAAGTAATTAATTAATATATATATATATATATATATATATATGCGCGTGCGCGTGTGTGTTTATGAATATATAACAGACATACATATATTCAAACACACACACACACATAAATATAACATGCATACACACAGATATGAGGTATTTACAATTGTTATTTATGGTATTTGTGTGCACAGCAAATGTAGATAATAGGCTCTGTATAAATGATATGCATCTGAGGTGTATTCAGCAAGTGTATAACTATAAGCACACGGTAATTACTTTTACAAAATGAAGGTGCGGATCTTATTAGAAAGCGTTTCCTTTTTAATGAAATTCACAGTCTAGTATCTCTGATTACATTCGATATATGCAAAATCAATACTTTTGTCCTTAAATCAAAGTCATTGAAGGTTAAACATTTTTGTTTTTGCTATTTTGGCTTAATACTTGCCGAGGAAAGTGTTGCCAAAACCAGTACGTTGTTCGCTGTAAGTAACCTAAATGAAAAATTAATGGCATTCAGAGTAGGCGTTTCACAATCCTGTTTTTGTTGGCGCAACATTAACGTACGAGGTTGTATAAAAACGTTCCCGGACTAGTTCTGTAGCATGCCAACAGGTGGCAGCACATGGTTGCGTGCGCAATGAGAACTAGCAGTGACCTTCATAATGCAGTGTGCCGAGTGACATTGCTGTGTTTACTTCGCAAATTGTAAAATTTGTGGTTTTGTGATCAGGTGTATGCTGTAGTCTGCGATTTTGTAGTCTGAGCAGAAGGAACATCGCGTCGAAATCTATCAAGATCTCCGTCAGTGTGCTGCTAATGCCCCATCCTTCATGTCGAAGATCCTCACCGGTGACGAGAGTTGAGTCTACGAGTACTACACCGAGACGAAGCCACAGTCGCCACAATGGAAGAAGCCTTCATCTCTACGACCGCTCAATCAAGAGCATACTCATCGTTTTTTTCTACATCCACGGTATTGTGCATCGAGAATTCGCCCCCCAGGGCCAGACCGTCAATCGAGAGTCCTACTGCGACGTTTTGAGGCTTTTGAGGGAGGACATTCGGTGAAAGCGACCGGACTTGTGGAGCGCGGGTAATTGGATTCTTCACGACGGTATTGCACCTCGTGAGTTTCTCGCCAAAAACAACATGGTATCGCTTCCGCACCCACCTTATTCGCAAGTTTTAGCACCTGCGGATTTCCGTCTCTTCCCCAAGATGAAAATGCAGCTCAAAAGTCGATGTATTAACAGCATTGTTGAGATCCAGAGCAAATCGCAGAAGATCCTCGACTCGCTTACGGAAAACGACTTCCAGGCCGGATTTCCAAAGGTAGCATGAACGCTGGGACCAGTGTATTGCTGCGCAAGGTGACTATTTCGAGGGAGATGATGTTAAAACTTAGGTAAATAAGTTTTTTTTTTATTATTAAACATAACTAGTCCGGGAACTGTTTGGTACCACTTCGTAAAGGGAACGAAAGAAGCACTCATTCTTGCGCTTAAACAAAGGGCTGCATTTGGAGATGGTGAAAATATGGAAAAAGGTGGTACAAACGACCGAGGCCGATAGCACACATCTTTAAAAATTACCATACATATGCCATTTTGAGGAATCTTATGGGGTTAACATATTTCATCCCAATCTGCATGGGTAGGGTGTGGTAGCCGATAGGAGAGTGGGTGTAAAATCCTCAACACCCGGCTCAGTCGCTTCCGATTTGCTGACAAGTACCGACTGGATTACCAGAAGGCACCAATGTGGTCATGGGCAAACAACATCAGGTTTTCCAGATCGTATCTAGATAGAGTATTTTGTACGCCTGAAGATAGAAGTAGCATACGTTGGTCACAGTTCAAAGGTGTCGATTACAGTGACCACAAATTTGTGATCTGTACGGTCAATATAGCTAGGAGCCATGGGAAAGGCCTCGGATACTTGCAGTTGAATGCATCTTTCCTGGGGCGCGTCAGACATTCAGAGACCAGGTTAGCAAGTTAGTCCATCGGAAGTTGTTGGTGCAATCGTCAACAACCGATAAAGGATAGCCCTGAAAAGGGCTATTAGAGTAGAGGCGGTAGGGTTTAGTAAAGAAATAGCTTTAGAGGAATCTATGATAAAGGGAGACATAGTTAGGAAGTTAGAAGAGGCGCTTATAAATGGCATAGCGACCGACATGCTGGCGGTGAGATTGACTTTTGATCAATTCTTCAATGCCAAGCACGAAAGTTGCGTTGTCAGAGCTACGGCGCCTGCGATAAGACACGAGTGAATGAAAGCCGTTCGATGGACCCAGGTGGCAGAGATGCAACGTAGCAACAAAATCACAATTCAGTCTTTGACGGGCCGGGACTGGTGCATGCTACACGAATCCAAGCAGATGTGTGCGGAATTTCAGCTGCACTTTGCCGAACTGTACAGAACGCACGGTGAGTCGGAGACGGGGGTGGATTTCACGTCCTACCTCGGCGGTGTGCTACGCCTTTCGGCCATGTATGCGAAGTTCTGCTAAATGCCGATAACGTACAGGACGAGATGACGACCTCCACAAGTGAGAAGTCTCCGGATGATCTTCCCTTCAAGCTTTATCTTCATATGTCTGACTTGTGATCACTTGGCGGATGTCTATCGCAACGCGCAACAGAACGGGAGAAAACCCATTGTTGTGAGCCGTGGCGTGGTGGTACAAGCGAGAAAAGACTCGAACAAGGGGGATGAAATTGACAATTTTAGGCCCATATTTTTGCTGAAAGCAGATTATAAGATTTTATCAAGAAATTGGTGCTTGCCGTCGATGAGCTGGTCGGTGACGCGCAGACATGCGCTATCCCGAACAGATCTATCCACGACAACCTCCACCTCACGTGCTACATCATAGAGATGGCAAATAAGGAAACTGGCATGGTTCGGGCCCTAATCAATTTGAATCAATCAAAAGCTTTTGATAAGGTCGACCACCAATACTTGGAGGCTGTCCTCGTTGCGACCAGTTTCGGTCCCGTTGTCAGTGACTGGATCACTGTTCAGTGGTCAAAGTAACTGGCCACCTTTCGGAATCGTTTAGCATCTCACGTTCAGTCCACCAAGGATGCCTACTCTCCCCTCTCCCGTACGTGCTGGCTCTCGAGCCATTACTAAGGAAGTTGGATGCTTCGAGGGGCATCCAACGTAAACTACGCTGCAGAAGGTTCGTGTCGACTTATGCGGACGATGTCACCGTAATAGACTCGGGCAGCTCGGAAATCGAGGTGATCGGCACTGCCTTAAGGGTGTACGAAGCGGTGACAGCAGCAAAAAAGTCAGTGGGCCAGTAACTCGGCAGCTGGAGAGGCAGCTCCATGCCGACAGACAGATACGCATGGCACTGGACGTAAGAACCGGTTAAACTGCTCGGGGTCTGCCTTTGTCCAGACCTCCAGGTGGACAAGAACTGGGGGATGACGAGCAGGATGGCCAGTCCCACCCAGAAATGGGCTGAGAGGAAGCTGTCCCTAAAGAGTGAGGTGGAGGTCACGAATACGTACATCGATTCCGTCATCTACAACCGCCTGATTGTCGCCTCTCGACCTGTTTCGTGGCTGATGAAGCTGGAGCGCTTGTTTTTCCGTTTTATGTGGAAGTGACATGTTCCGCTCGTCAGACGGTCCATCTGTTGTCAGTAGCCACTGAGTAGAGGACTGGACATGCCGTGGCTAATGATGCGCTGACATGTGATGAGACTACAACATCAACAGCGTTTGCTTCCTGGTGAGCAGTTATCACCGTTTGTTAGCGAGGATTTTTCACAGCTCGTCTCAATGATGGAGCTACAGACGTGGATAAAGCGTAGAGTTAGAGAGGGTGGTTGATATCTGGAGTGTTGGCAAGCGCTCATAGCATTCTGTCAGTCGGGCAATGCGGTTGTTGGAAGTTCCACATTGGAGTTCTGTGGGGGATTATTTGCGGACAAGAGGGACAGGCTAGAGCGATTCGGGGAAATTCTGGGCGTCGGGAGGGATCAAATAGCTGGTATTTTCCGAAGGACTTTCGAGCCGGGGGCCTATGGATAATTTCCAGAAATCCCTGACCTGGCAGTGCTACCTGGGAACTCTGCCGATTCAAGACGAGCCATTGGCCCACTGAAGTGATATTGAGACAGACTTGTCCGTGATGTGCGTAAGACGACGAAACCGTTCTACATGTACTCGTTCAAAGTTCGGGCATTGCTGACTTGAGGAGCTTTGTCGAACAGCTGTTGACGCGTGTAGGACGGATCGGGTTATCAGCTGAATATATCGTGAAGATCGCCCCGCTGTCTTTTTTTTGCCGGCAAGGGAAGGTAGTTTGGTGGCTATGGCGAAGGATGTAGTGTAGTGGACTAGGTTGAAAGGACTGAAAAGAGATACTTTCCTCTTCGGCGAAGCCCTCATCGATGTTTTCAAGTTTCACTTGAAAAGGAAAATGGCTCGTGTGAATGGGCCTACTCTGAAGATGCGCTTGTAAACCGGAGGAGTTGAGAATGAGGGTGACACCTACTGAGATTCCCCTGGTGGTCGGGATAACCAGGATGTAAAGGGTTTCTTGGTTGTCTCAGGGTGGAGTTCCCCACCACAACCTTTTGGTGAATTTTATTCTTCAATGTTCTTGTTTCCTTTATATACATGAGTTTTTGTGCTGAGCCCCACTTGACGCTCGTGTTGTATTGTCCCGTTTTGTTTTGGGTTCGGCCCTTGTGGCCAATAAAGAAATTATTATTATTATTTAAATGCAACGAGATGGTAGAATAGTTACCACGCCTGGAAAAATGCTTAGCGGCATTTTGTTCGTTTTTACGTTGAGTTAAAATTCTGCCATGGTCGACTTTGTCTTTTGGGTTCGATAAAATACTACCAGTCGAGCACAGGGGTTGACGCAATCGATTTAGCCCCTTCCACGAACTGGCTGGCGCTGTGCCAAAATTTGAAACCATTATTATTATTATTATTATTATTTTTATCATTATTATTATTATTATTGATATTATTATTATGAAGATATCGCACGGTACTCAATATTGTGATGTAGATGATATTGTGTGTACCCGGGGGTTTATACTGTCTGTCAAGTCACAACAAGGACCACAGACAGAAGTACTTTACGCAGTGTGTGTGCAGTTCCAAGTAACGCCGAGTTTTGCAATACATCAAGATTGTAGGGTATTTCCAACGTGTCCAGATGCTTCTTCAAGTTCGGTGGTATTGAACCCAATGCTCCAATGACCACAGGGACAAATTTCATGCTTGACTATCGCAGCTGCCACATCTTGGCGAACTCAGTTTTCAGGTCTCCATATTTGTCGACCTTTTTTCTTTCTTTCATGATGATATTTTGATCTCCTGGCACTGCTACGTCAAATATTAGGCACTTTTTTGTCCCTCCTAAAAGTTACTATATCTGGTCTTCGATATTCTAGCACCTTGCCTGTATAGAAGTCAAAGTCCCAGATGATCTTTGCCTTCCCGTTTTCGTCCAAAACCTTTTGCGGTTTATGTTGATACCAAGCGCCCGTTACCTCATATCCATACTTCCGGCTTAGTAGCCAGTGCAGGTTTTGAGCTACCGTTTGATGTCTGCGCTTGTACTCCTTCTGTGCAAGACTTTGACAAGCACTAATAATGTGAGTCATGTTTTCGACCTTTTTTCCACAGATTGTGCAGAGATTCGTTGTACTTGTGTGGTAAATATCCCTTTTCACTGAGATCGTATTCAATGCCTGGTCCTGGGCAGCGATGATTAGGCATTCAGTCGTCTTTCTTAGGCTTGGTCTCTACTCTTGTGATGAATATTTCCTCAAGTCTTATCATGAGGTCCCTCTGTTTCTCCGTCATATCCACTGGTAATACAGGGTCCTCCGCATTACATTGGTTTCTTTCTATTCCTTCCCGGAAGCCCCTCTCCTCCACTGCACTCTCACCTTGCCTATTCAGACGCTGGTCTTCACCTACATTATCCTCCTCGAGGATCATCATCATCATCATCATCCTAATCATCATCATCATCATGATCATCATCATCATCATCATCAAGTCTCTATGTTTTGAGTTCAAATTCCGCCGAGTTCGATTTAGCTTTCATCCTTTCGAGTCGTTAAAGTAAGTACCAGTTGAACACTGGGATCGATGTAATCGACTTACCCCTCCCGGAAATTGCTGGATGTTGTGCCAAAATTCGAAATAGAGGCGGCGAGCTGGCAGAATCGTTAGCATATCGCGCAAAATGCTTAGCGGCATATCGTCCATCTTTACGTTGTGAATTCAAATACCGCCAAGGTCGACTTCCATCCTTTTGGGGTCGATAAAATAATTATTATAAAATAATTAATAAGTTGAGCAGTGGGCCCGATTACACCGGGGTTGAATTTCACCGGGACCCCCAAAACGTTTCTATTCCCCTCACCTAAATATAAAAATAGCATTCTAGACCTATTATACCACCTTGCTAAGTTCGACAAGTGTCATTTTAATTCGAAGTAAGCCAAAGTTTCTTTATTCGGACCAAAATGCCAAAATATAGTAATCTGTTCCCAGATTTCCAGAATTTTGATAAATATCATAAATTTCCGGAATCGTCTCATCAATAAACTTCAAATGAACCCTTACCTCATTTCCAAGCGGGATTTTCACTCAGATTATGCTAAATTTTGTGTATTCGGACAAAAATACCCAAAAATGAAAATTAGATTACAGACCTCAACATTTTTCTAAATTTCTTTTTTGAGTTTCATAAAATTCCGGAATCACCATATAAGTACGTTTCCAACAAGCCCTCAACCGTTATCAGGGGATCATTGTTTACCAATTTATGACCAAATGTCCAGGAAATCACCTTCTCAGCCCATCGTGCTACGGCGTCTTTACGAGAGCCAACGTTTTAACTTTTAAAAAACTTGTAAGTTGGTGCCATAGTTGTTGATCGTATTCATTAGCTTTCCAGTTTATAACTATGTTATCTTTTAATTAATCATACAATGCCAAGAACTATATTATCGAATGTCTCCTTCCGCTTCTTGAGAGGAACTAGTTTCTATTTCTGTCAGATTAAATCCACACGCAGAGACACACTTTTTGCCTCATGCCTTTGGTGTTGCAATCACAGTGAAATTGCGGTCATCCTTACTATATCAGGATCAATTTGAACGGGGAAAATACTGTATTGTATCCCTACAACAAGCTCAATCATGTATCTGAAGTAGTAGGCAAATGTTGGCTAATAAGACACTCCTTGGGTTATACAGTTTTACCGCTCCTTTAAGCCGTAAGAGCTAGAAGAAAATGTAGTCTTTATATATCGTTGCGCTGACTAACAAACAGTTTGTTACGACGATAGTCATGGTACAGTGGATAGGGAAGGAATCGAACTTATGACGTTTAGTCCTACGTTCTATAGAAACAACATGGCACGACTGCAAAGAAACAAAACCACCTCTGTCTTAAATAGAAGGAATTTCTTTTTAGGTTTTGAGGGAATGGAAAAATATTCAATGCGGTACATTGCAAAAGGACTACAAGTATCGACGTTTACATTCAACTTTGGAGAACATCAAAGTCACATAAGTTCAAAAGAAATTTAAAAAAGAAAAGAAAACCATCAACAAAAAACCATCAAATGAAACGAAATATCGAGTGAACAATAAACAATAATTGAAATAAGATTTCAGAAGTTTGTATCGTATGGATTCGTCATTAAGCTTTGAATCGAATTTCAACAAAAGTTTATTCCATGCCAGAGTTTACTTTTGTCGTCATCGGTTGTTTACAGAAGGATGTTAGATTTGAACAATCACTATGCTAAAGGCAAGCGTAAGTCACAGTGAATTCCACTGTAAGGAAAGTCTTGATGGCATATTTAAACGATTGTGAACTGAACTATTTACGATAGAAAGTAAAACTTTATTATACGGAGACATATCTAAATACTTGAGATTACGTATATACTTGTAGTGAAATAAATCTTTGAGTATGCCAAGAGAGTAATTTAGATACTGGATGGGGAATCATTAATCAACGCTATTTTCAGTTTAACCTTATCCATCGACGGGCTTAGTTATATGTAACAACTATATACAGAACGAACTTTATACATGGATAAGTTCCAATTCGATTCATATTGTTGCAAGTTTGTCATTTCTGAAAGCAAATGGATTATTCATATCAAATACCATGCGTGGTTAAAAATTAGTATTTCACTGGTGAAGAGATATTGGTTTCAGGTTTTGGCAAATGGCCAGTAATTTTAAGGGAGGAGTTAAGTCGATTACATCGAGTCAACTGGTATTTATTTTATCGTCCCCGAAAGGAATTTGAACTCAGAACGTAAATACTGACGAAATGCCGCTAAGCATTTTGCCCAGCGTGGTAACGATTCTGCCAGCTCGCCGCCTTCAGTGGGGTGATATGAAAACACATGAAGGTGGCGAGTTAGGGAGAATTATTAGTACGCCGGGAAACATGCTTAGCGGCATTTTGTCTGCCTTAACGTTCTGAGTTCAAATTCCGCTGGGGTCGATAAAATAAATATCAGTAGAGCACAGGAGTCAATGTAATTGACTTTCCTCCGCCCACGAAATTGCTGGCCTTTTGCCAAAATTTGAAACTAATTTGAAGACCAATTATAAATATATAATGATATTGAAATCAGTTATAATTGAATGAGAGTATATTTAAGGGGTCAGGATCATACTTTTTCAGTTGATAGTTGTTGTTGTGGTTGTTTCTGTTTAGTCCCGTATTAGTCTAAATTTAAGCAGATCTGTGATTAAATACGCTCGAGTTGTAACTTATTAATTGCATAAATTTGTGTAGTTGCTAAGTTCACTTTCATTTGTTTTTTTCTATTGATTTGGTTGTTTCTGTATAATATCTCACTAGCGAGTTCACTTGGGGAAACATTTATAGAACTGATTTGCATCTTGCAAGATATTGCATAAATTCAACTAATCATAACTAATCAACGATCATAATTAATCATCTCAAATATACAATTTTGAAACTTTGTTTAACTTCAATACGTAGTTATTTCAAAAACATACACACTTAAATATATAAGCATGAAAATAACCCCCACTCTCGAAAATTACTGGCCTTGTGAAACATTTGAAGCTTTTATTACTTCTATTATTTTATTCTGATATAGTGTGGCGTGTTGACAGAGTCGTTAGTGCGGCGGACAAAATGCTTAGCGGCATTTCGTCCGCCGAGTTCAAATTCCGCGGAGGTGGACTTCACCTTTCATCCTTTCGGAGTCGATAAAATAAGTACCAGTTAGTCACTGGGGTTAATGTAACTGACTTACCCCTCTCTCGAAAATGTTGGACTTGTACGAACGTTTGAAACCATTATCTTATGCTGATAATATTATCAAGTCCGTAAGTGTAGTACAGATGGTAATGAGCTAACCAGTAATATGGTTGGGTTCAAATCCTGCTAGTTAGCTTCCGCATTCAGTTCAAAAGACTACATGAGCACCAACACATTATCTGTCCATATGCAAAACTAGGTACAGATTACATTATGTAATAGAAATTCATTTAAGTTCACGGGATCATCATTTGAACGGAGATCACCAAAATACAAGTAAGGTTGTTGGCAGGGAAGAGAGCAACAGAACGTCGCGCTCAGTATACAGGATTAGCTCTGACGATCTGATATGTGACTGAATGCATCCCAGTTGTAAGTGTATATGCTAATCCATCCAAAATATGTGTTGGGTTAAGATTTCTATTTCGAAATTAGCAGGTGTTGGGTTCAATTTACCGCAGCGAGATTTTTAACAACTATTTTCTGACATAGGATCCGGTGGAGTTAATCACCTTCAGTCTAATCTGGCAAATGTCAAGTCGGAAACTGTATTGAAACCTTGATTCGGTTTGAGAATTGCGTTACGGTCACATGTGCCCGTGTAATAACAGACTCTAAATGATGTATGTTACTTGTCAGTTAATAGAATAAATGAATTCTTGTGTTTGTCCACCACCATCACCACTACGATATATATATATACACACACACAGATAGACTGGTAGATAGATGGCTAGATAGATAGATGTATAGATATATAGGTGTCTATAT
>JAOPUL010003032.1:38714021-38724131 GCA_027564515.1 Octopus rubescens | reverse complement strand
GATGATGATGAAAGGCATAGCTTTGTGGTTAAGAAGTTCGCTTTGCAAACACATAGTTTCTTGTTTGATATCCCATTGGCAAGTGGGCAAGTGTCTCTTAGTTGTATCCTCAAGTGGACCAATTCCTTGTAAGTAGAATTTGATAGACAAAAATTCTGTCTGTGTTTGTGCAAACCAATAAGACTTAGCCATTCAATAAATAGGATTCAATAAAATGAGAGTGACCAAAGTCTTTGAAGTAGTTGCTCCAGCATGACAGCACTCCAAAGACTGAAACCAGTAAAAGGATTATCTTTTACTTGCTTCAGCCATTGGATTGCAGCCATGCTGGGGCACTGCCTTGAAGGTTTTAATTGAACAAATAAACCCCAGTACTTTTATTTTCATTTTCTATGTCTGGTACTTATTTGATTGGTCTCTTTTGTCAAACCACTAAGTTACAGGGACATACACAACCCACCAGTTGTCAAGCAGTGGTGGAGAACACACACACATACACACACACGATGAGCTTCTTTTAGTTTCCATCTACCAAATCCACTCACAAGGCTTTGGTTGGCCTGAGGCTATAGCAGACACTTGCCCAAGGTGCCACAGAGGGGGGAACTGAACCTAAAACCATGTGGTTTGGATGCAAACCTCTTACCATCCAGCCATGCATACAACTAAATAATTTTTTTTTTAATGTAAAAGTTAAAAAATAGCAGACAAAATTTAGATTTAATTTAAATGTTTAATTTGAATAGAGGCACCCTGTATTTTAATTAGTAACACAGTCTCCTGGAAAGCAAATTTTTGCTTTATTGTACTATACCTTTAATTTATTTTCATGAATTCGATTTCCAATCATCACCAGGTGTTTTACTCATTTTCTGTAGGCTGAATTGGAACTTGGAACATTTATTTCTAATTCCCTTATGTACTAATCCAAGAGTTTATGTATAATTATTTTTCGAGTTTTTTGGTTATATAGATTTTTATTTTAATTAAAACAACAGCCATATTGAATGACTTTAAAACCTGACTTTAATGATTTGGGTTATCTTTTTTTAATTTCAGTGTTTGTCCATAATTGTGTTTGCCCTTTTTTCCACCATCTATGTTTGGCCATTACTGACTTCTTTCATTAGTGTTTTCTAATGAACTTTTATTCCTATATTTAGGGCTTGACCAGTTCCTTTGTAACACTGTTAAGATACAATACTTAAGAACAATAGTAATCTATTTTCTGACAAATCTCTCATATCTTTTCTACATTATGCTAAACCATATATATTTTTTTATTTACTTTGTTTCAATCACAAATTTATAACTATTTTAACATTGCAAATTACAGTTGTTTCATATTTTCTAAACCAATCCAAATCTGTGGTGGGTTGAAGCCAGTTCCCACAGTACTGAGTGAAAAATGAATTACCATTTACATCAGTTGTCAGGGATCTTTTTGAGAATTACCCAAAAAGTTTTTCAAGTAAAATATAATTAGCCCCAGGTATTTTTGATATATAAAAAATAAATAAATCAGAATCAGAACTTTTTTTTTTTAATGTCAGAGCAACTTGGATGCTGTTTTCAGAGTCTAATTAGTTCTTTTAATTTATTTTTGTTTTAAATAACAGGTTTATTATTGGGGCAGGATAAAAAAAGTTGACAAAACTGATTCATTATCATCATCATTTTTTTTAATGTCCCTTTTTCCATGTTTGCATGAGTCACACAGAATTCATTGAGACAGATTTTCTATTGCTGGATCCCTTTCCTGTCAGCAACTCTCACCCGTTTTCAAGGAAAGTAATATTTCCCTATGGCCAGACATGTTTTTTTATGGAAGATTAGCTATGAATAACACTCGTTTACAACCATCACATGATAT
Organism: Octopus rubescens; assembly: GCA_027564515.1. Lineage (NCBI taxonomy): Eukaryota > Metazoa > Mollusca > Cephalopoda > Octopoda > Octopodidae > Octopus > Octopus rubescens. The sequence continues at coordinate 38,722,258 of JAOPUL010003032.1, read as the reverse complement.
CAAGACAAGGACAGACACACAAATTAAAAAATGCACTAATGCACACACAAACATATATACAGAAGGCTGCAAAAGTAGGTATACAATAAGGATTATACTAGTATTATAATAGGTGGGGGGGGGGCTAGGATTCATTTAATACTAGAATTCATTTAATTCATTAAAATCATTATTACTATGAATTCTAAGGTGGCGAGTTGGCAGAATCATTAGCATGCCGGGAAAAATGCTTAGCAGCATTTCTTCCGACTTTACATTCTGAGTTCAAATGCTGCTGTGGTTGACTTTGCCTTTCATCCTTTCGGGGTCGATAAAATAAGTACCAGTTGAGTACTGGGGTTGATTGAATCCCCATTCCCGAAAATTTCAGGCCTATGTGCCCAGTATAGAAAAGATTATTACTATGAATTCTAGTAATAAATGAATCCTGGTACCCCTATTATAATACTAGTATAATCCTTACTGTATACCTACTTTTGCAGATCTCTGTACATATACAACAGGCTACTTTAAGTTTCTGTCTACCAAATCCACTCAAAGCTTTGGTCGGCCCTTTAAAAAAAAGGACTATTGTAGAAAATACCTGCCCATGGTGCAATGTAGCACTACTAAACATGGAACCACATGTTTAGAAAGCAGGCTTCTTAACCACAGGCATGTCTACACCTTTTATTATAGATGAATTTTCAATTTCACAAGATTTATTATGGATTAATTTTCAAGTTTGAAGATTATTTACAGGTCAGTTTTCATGATCACAAACATTTGTATAAAGAGGTAGAAGCCACATGTACTGATATAAAAACAGCAGATAAAGAATAATTTTTTAAAAAGTTGAAAGAAGTGAAAAGTTTCATTCAAAACAACTCCACTTTTGGTTTTGGGAAAAATTGACACTACATCATTGTTTTTTTTTTATATAACATTAAAATTAGGGCTTTTTAATATCACAGCCATTTAGATGATGTCTTCCAGTTTCTATACATTGTTTTTCATTTGTAGAAAATTCTTTTCCACAAAAGTAATTTGTTGTAAAAAGCAGTAGTAATTTTGTTGTTTCCACATGTATAGTTTTGAAAGCTTTTTCAGATTTTGACATCCAAAATGATAAAAAAAAAGAAAAAAAGAAATCTACCCTGTTCTTAAATTTCATATTTCTTTATTGGAGTGAAGTTAGTGCCTCTACCATTCCTTCAGGCACATTGACAGTTTTACAGTTAAAGGCATTCACAAGCCAACTGACATAATATAATAAATGAACAATAAAAATATAGTAAATGCTAAACAATATATAGATATATTTTATACGAAAAAGTATATTTGTGCATTGGAATATGTAAGCAAACAATTAGAATATTTTTCAAGATTTGTAGTTTTAAAATTTACTTGAAAAAAATTAAAATATAATTGCATATATTATTCTTTGCTTATACTTTTGTGAATTGCCTTGCATAACACTGCAAGTTACATAATGCATCCTCAGGTTTACATTGGCACAGGGCCAGCAGTTTTTGAGAGGAGTGGGAAATCAATTACATCAACCCCAGTACTTGACTGGTACTTATTTTATCAACCCCCAAAAGATGAAAGGCAAAGTCAACCATGGTGGGATTTTGAGCATAGAATGCTTAGCAGCATTTTGTCCAGTGTGCTAACAAATCTATCGGCTCGCCACTTTATTAATAATAATAATGATTATAATAATTTAAAATTTTGTCACTGGGCCAGGAGTGTTTTTAGTGGAGAGGAGGCAAGTCGATTATATCAACTTCAGTACTTGACTGGTACTTATTTTATTAACCCTGAAAGGATGAAAGGCAAAGTTGACCTTGCCTTAGAATATTTAATCATAATAAAATATTAAAATACATTTTTGTTGGGGTTTTTTTTATATATATGTATAGTACATTTTATCAATTGAAAAGCAGTTGATTCTCAGCTTTAAAAAGTTATAGATGAGTCAGAATTGTTTTAAAAAATCACATTTTTTTTCTTTTTATAGCCTGGACAGATATAATATTGGTACAACATTATTTATTACTTTATATGTGAATTTTAAAAGTTGTAGATTCAGTAGATTTCAATAGAAAAAAATTATTACCCTGCTAGTTTTCACACCTCACTTGACATAAAATTGTATTTAAAATACAGTTTTGCTCTCATGACAATGATTCTATGTATAAATTGGGGGGGAAAAAAACTATAAAATTTCAAACTAAAAAACAAACTGGTAATATTCTAAAACAAAAATTAAAATAACATCTCATTTATTGAACAAAACAAAATAATAAAAATATATACAAAAAATATCAGCTCAAAATGTTAAGCAATAAAGACATCTCTCTCTATCATGATTATATATACACACAACCAAAACCCTGAGAAAAGTATCTCTTACGCCGCATGCAGGAGACCTAAATGTTTATTTTTCTTATTTTACCCCATTTGAAGTGATTCATCTTTGGTCCTTGAACCCTGATTTAGATGGAATTCTAGTCTGTTGCATATCTATTACCTTTTCCATTATTTTTTCTGTTACTTATTGATTTTAGTCTTCAGATTGTAATCAGTCAAATAAAATCTTTAAAGTGAGACACCCCAGTTCTATGTTACAAACTTCATGTTTAAAATAATTTAAATTAAAACTTTCATCAAAATTTCATGTTAATTTATGTTCTAAACACTAGCTAAATAATTATTTCTACTATAGCCACAAAGCCTGAAATTTTGGGGGAGAGGACTAGTCAATTACATCAACCCCAGTACTTGACTGGTACTTATTTTTATTGCCCCCCCCCCAAGAAAACAAGGATTTGAATGGCAGTTATTTTAATAAATTCTTCAATATTTTCAAAATTAATTGAAGCAAAGGCAGTGTATTTCAACAGAAATACAGTGTTAAGGGTTAAATAATTTTCTATCAATTTTAACAACTTTAGTAGTTTCTCTAGTATTATTTTATTGATCCCTTAAGGAATGAATAACTAAGTCAACTTGGCCATAAAGGTAGGAATCAAATACCTCCAGTTGTGCTCTGCATCCCTCACACACACACACACATCTGATTGTCTACCAAATTTTTCTCAGCAGGCTTTGGTCAACCCAAGCTGTAGTAGTAGTAGTAGTAGTAGTAGTAGTAGTAGTAGTAGTAAGTACTTGCCAAGATGCCACACATTGGTTTAAGTTCCAGAACCATGAGCCTGAAAAGCAAATTTCATAACCACTCAAACATGCCTTGAGCTATCTTTATTGACTGTAGGCAGTTTAACAGAATTTTACATGAACTTTTTTCTGCTTTAAATATTCAGTCAATTCATCAACTACATCCAAATCATTCTAGTCAATATGATTTATTATTTCATTATCTCTGGAGAAATAAAAGACTTAGCTACATGGTTAAGAAGCTCATCTCACAATTACAGTGTTATAAGTTCTGTCATACTGTCCACACATTAGGCAACTGTCTCGAACATAGCATCGGGTTGTTCTTGGGCCTTTGACTGCAATTTGGTGTATGGATGTATATCAAGCTTTGGATATCAAAATTTGTGCTTTGACTTAAAATACGCATTGTGGTATTTGATTAATCAATATAATCACCTAAAATTCTTGAAAGCAATGCCCCAGCATGACCACTGCATTAACTGAAAGTAGTAAAAGATTAAAGAATCAGCTCAAATAGATTAAACCTTTTACTCTAACTTTTCCCTCCTAGAGAACTTATCACTTTAAAGATAGAATTCATTTCATTCTAGTCACAGATGAAAATTCTTCATTTGGAAATTATAGCAAAAGGATTCTGAGAAATTTAACCAACCATGTACCATAATGACTCAACTGAATATTCATATTATCTCCAGAATAACTCTGCCCTACATTTCCATTGTGAAATATTGTTTATTTCCCTTTACAATTTTCTTTTAAAATTCTAGACCTGTCTTGCAAACCTCTAAAAGCCGGGGGTTTTTTTTTTGTATTAGACATCTATCATGATAAAAGAAATAGATTTTTTTTTTTAATTTGATGCAATAATTTTTCTTTTCTTTTTTTTTTGTAACCTCAAATGTCTAAAAGACACCAAGAATATAACTAAAGTTAGCTTTGATTTCTGTAATTTCTTTTTTTCTCTCTCTCTCTCTCTCTCTCTCTCTCTCTTTTATACTACAGTTGTCTGATATATATATATATATAATTTGTTTTGGGGATGTTTTATTTATATTTTTTTTTATTCTTTGAAGTGTTATATCAATGAGAGTAGTGTATTGGCAGAGCATCAGATGAAATGCCTTGTGGTGTTTTGCTATTGCCCTAGTCTTGTAGATTCCAAGTTTAAATCCTGCTGAAGTCAGCTTTACTTTTCATCTTTGTAGGGTTGATGAAATACATACCAGTTGAATATTGTGGTCAATCTAATTAACTCTTCTTTCCCTCTATCAAATTTGTGAAGTTGTACCTCATTAGCAATCACTAGTAAAGAACAAAGAAAGCAAAACTTAATAAAACATTTAAAAAAAACTGTTTAAAAGTAATCTATTTATCATATACTTTGAGCTTATCTGTTTTAATTGCATATATGTCAAGAAAATGAATTAATATAATTTTGTTATCCACACTGAGTTAAAACTAGATTTATTTTCATGTTCTAATTAATATATGCTGTATATTATTACATTAAAAACTTATATTACAAACAACTTCTTCATCACAAGATAACAGCACATATCTACAAAACCATATTACTCAGTGCAGCGTTCCAACTCATAGTAAAATGTAAAGGAAGCATATCAACGCAAATCTTAATGGCAAATGAAAATCCAGTAAATCTTTGGCTAGCTGATGTTCATTTTATTAAAAACTTCAACCCAGTCTGAACTGCCAGAATGAGTTAGACACATGGAAACACACATACTGTTTTCCTGAGTAGTAACAGTGTCTGGCTATCAATGCGATAGCAAGTGAATAAACAGCATGATGGAATTTTATATTTTAAAGCATTCACAATACATGTCATTGATAGCAACTTTATAAGCTACATGGCTTAGTCTATCGTTATTTTTCATTTAAGTCAATTTAACTTAATTACCTCTCTATCCATCTACCCATCTTTTTGCCTACTATCTTCCTATGCATCTATCTACTTAGCAATATATCTCTCCACCTATTTATCATTTTGCATTTCTGTTTAGATGCCTATCTATGTCATTTCATTTGTCCAAATGGTTAAATATTAAGACGTAAACCAGCAACAAAGCTCGTATTGTCTGTTATGCTATCTGACATTATTATTGTTTATTATTATTACATATTTTTGATCGTTCAGTGAATTGCAGTTTCTTGCACTGGTATAAGTCTCATTTAACTGAAAAGACACGATACCCGCAATATATATATATATCATCATCACCATCATCATTTAACATCTGAATATTATGCTGGCATGGGTTGGACTGTTTGACAGGATCCAGTGAGCTGCGGGTCTGTATCATGCTCAATGTCAGCTTTGGCATGGTTTCAATGGTTGAATGCCCTTCCTAATGCCAACTGCATTACAGTGTGTACTGGGAGGTTATTTTTCATGCCACCAGCACTTGTAGGGTTGTCAAATAACCTGCCCTACAGGAAAGGACAAGAAAAAGGAAGGGGAAAATTTACAATATAATCATCAGTATCATCATACATCAGCTTTCCTTGCTGTCATGGGTTGGATGAGTTGTTATGGTGTAAGTTATCTCTTATTTAGAGTTATTGCCCTCCTAGATAGATTGGGGACCACATTTCACTCTTACATTTCACTTTTGATAAGGTCTTACTGGCTGGATGCCCTTCCTAACACCAACCACTTAACAGTGTATTGGATGCATTTTATCAGGGCACTTAGTACTGGAGAGGGGTCATCTCTCTGACTGGACTAACAGGTCCTGTCAACCCCATGTCTCTGTTCATTTGCCAACTATTTTTATTGAGTCTACTAACTAGGAGAGAGAGAGATTGATGACAGGTATTCAGAAAGAGTGATAGTAGAATGTATCAGGTACACCAGATCTGGCATAATCTTTTTTATACATGACCTCATGAGGGACAAGAGAGGTAGAGTAACAGTATGGCTATTGAATACCTGTAGTAGGGGTGAATACATGTAGCTCCAATACCACCCTTCTTTACATGGGTTGCATGATAATAATGAATAGGAGAGATGGTGAGTGTCAATCAGAGAAGAGAGTTAGACAGGTCCAGTGGCATCTCTAGATTTACAGGTTGCATGGTATAGAAGAAATCCATTGCCATTCTTTGTTAGAGATAGCACATTAGATTTTGTTTTTATATGAGTAATGATACTTCCAACCTTTCACATTATTGTAATGCACAGAAAGATACACATTTATTGTTGAGAAATACAAATATGTGACATTATTTCTGTATTTTCAAACCAAACTCTGCATCTTAAAACACATTGCATGATCACAACAGTAGCGGTGGTCAGTCAGCTAAATGTGCGTTTACTCTGTCACTGACAGAAAGTCATGATAACATGAAAATTAATTGGATAACAAAGCTCTCATATTTTTATCTCTGTCATTATTTCTATTCTGTTTTACAGTAGCCTTGAATGAGGATTCAAAGTCATTGTCTCTTTTCATTTCACACTGGCACAGCTAATTGACAAAGTTGTATCATCATTGTTGTTTAACATCCGCTTTCCATGCTTGCATGGGTCAGAGGAAATTTGTTGAGACAGATTTTCTATAGCCAGATATGTTTTTCATGGGAGACTGGAAATGAACAATATTGCTTGTATGATGGTAATACTCATTTACAATCATCCCATGATGTCAAAACAAAGGTAGAGACAGACAGACAGACACGCACGCACACGCACACACGCACACACACACACACACACACACACACACACACAAACACAAACACACACACACATCAATCATCATCCTTCCTCATTTAACTTTTCCATGTTTGTATGGATCAGATGGAATTTGTTGAAGCTAATTTTCCACAGCCAGATGCCTTACCTTCCCCCACCTGTTTCCAAACAAGGTAATATTTCTTCATGGCCAGGCAGGTTTTCATAGAATATTGTAAAGGGATGACATCCATTACCAACAACCATGTGATGTCGACACAAACACACACACCCGCACACATATGCACATGTATACATATATGATGGGCTTCTTTCAATTTCTATCTACTAAATTCACTCACAGGGCATTGATCAGTCCAGGGCCATATTAGAAAACACTTGCCCAAGGTATCACACAGTGGGACTGAACTTGGAGCCATGTCGTTAGGAAGCAAACCTCTCAACCACACAGCCATTCCTGTGTCTGTAGAATATGTAGATATTCTAATTTATAGATAAATGAAAATAAAGGATGTAAAAAAAAAAAAAAAAAAGGAACAGCATGGTTTTTATAAGTATGAAGGATCCACTCACAAGGCTTTGGTCTGCCTGGGGCTGTAGTAGAAGATACTTGTCAAGGTGAAGTAAATGTTCAGTGTCGCACTGGAGTTGTGATATCATATATGGGGAGCAGTGATTGACATTGCAGGGTAGCATCTTCTAGTAGCATTTGTGTAGGTGAATTTTTGAATTCTAGTGGATTGCATGTGAAGCATCAGTGTGTTACTGACAGAGGATTGACTTCCAACTCATATGATTCAATGTCAGCCTTGCATAAATCACACAAGATTTTTTGGAAGGCAAACTTTGGACATTATTGAAATATAGAATATCCACTGATGAGATCTCCATCAAAGTGCATGTATCTCATTAATGCGCAGTTACAAAGAACAAGCTTTATTTTATCATGAACTTCATAAAAAGTTCTTATCCAAACTTGTAAATATTTAATAAAAACTGTAGCCAGTAGCATTAGTTAAACAGAAGGAAAAAAGAAAAGTATTTTGAAATTTTTGCAATATGCTGTACTCAACATGCTAAAATTTATATCCTTTTTTTACCTGTGTATAACTTGAAAATACATGTATAATATACCTCAGGTATTTGGAATTTGGAAAAGTGTGTTTTTGATGCACTTTATATATACACTAGTAAATATGATGTTTGTGTGTGTGTATATATATATATATATATATATATATATAAAATATTAAATTGTGTATGTGAATATATAGGCGCGACGTGGCTGTGTGGTAAGAAGCTTGCTTCCCAACCACATGGTTCTGGGTTCAATCCCACCGCGTGGCATCTTGGGCAA
>JAOPUL010003032.1:38619575-38633041 GCA_027564515.1 Octopus rubescens | reverse complement strand
TGTGTGTGTCTTTGTGTTTGTTCCCCACCACTGCTTGAAAACCGGTGTTGATGTATTTGCATCCCTGTAACTTAGCAGTTTAGCAAAAGAGACCGATAGAATTAGTACCAGGCTTAAAAAAGAATATAAGTACTGGGGTTAATTCAGTCAATTAAAATTCTTCTAATGACTGAAACAAGTAAAAGATAAAAACTAAGTGGCAGTCCTAAGGCCTTCACAGGCCCTACTAGACTCGCAAGATTGATGCCATTTGTTTTCTGGGTTTGGGAAATTTTGTCATTTACATTGTTTTCTATATTTTTTATGTTTTAGTATTTACAACTTTGTTTCATACATATTCAATTTTCCTAGTTAGATATTCATCTATTGAATGTGCAATACACACACACATACACAGATATTCATCTATTGAATGTGCAATACACACATACACACACAGATATTCATCTATTGAGTGTGCAATACACACACACACATACATACACACACAGATATTCATCTATTGAGTGTGCAATACACACACACACACACACACACAACTCTGTGTGTGTTGATGCACAATAATTGTAAATGAGTGAAGCCATCATAACCTTGCTTGGAAACAGGTGTGGGTTAGCAACATGAAGGGTATTTGGGCATAGAAAATCTACCTCAATAAATTCCATCCTCTGCATGCAAACTAGGAAAAGGGGATGTTAAAACATTGATGATAATTTTAGTTACATCCTGTTACGTTCTATATTTGACTTTATTTTCTAGTCTCTTTAGTTAAAAATAAATAAAGGCGCAGGCATGGCTGTGTGGTAAGAAGCTTGCTTTCCAACCACATGGTTCTGGTTTCAGTCCTATTGTGTGACATCTTGGGCAAGTGTCTTCTACTATAGCCTTGGGCCAACCAAAGCCTTGTCAGTGGATCTGGTTGACAGAAATTGAAAGAAGCTCATGTGTCTATGTGTGTTTCCACCAAGACCATATGAAAACCGGTGTTGGTGTGTTTATGTCTCTGTAACTTTGCAGTTCAGCAAAAGAGGTTGATAGTATAAGTATGCTGCTTAGAAAAAAAAAACAAATACTGGGGTCAATTCATTCTACTAAAAATTCTTCAAGGCAGTACCCCAGTATGACTGCAGTCTAATGACTGAAATAAGTAAAAGATAAAAGATATATAAATAGACCATAAGTATTACTGAAGTCATAAGTTGGATCTAATCAACTGTGCTATCGTTTGGAAGTTGTTATTTTGTCCCAATGTTAAATGAATTGGTATTTGATGCAATAAATATACTTATTGTTTCGTACGAAATAATTATTTACTATCTGTATTTAGTTTATAATTCTGTACTCATATGGATTTCTGGTTTTCTTCCCTGTTAAAATGCATTGAAATCATTGTTAACACCTCTTTTCAAGAGATGAGTTGTGCCAATAACTCTAAAATCTGTTTTATCAATATGGTAATTTGGATTTCTAATGTAAATCTTTTTCTGAATACTTTGTGTGTTATTCCTTAACTTTACAAGTTAAGAAATAAAAAGAATAATTTTGATCCTAATTAACAATTTTGCAATTAAATTTTTGATGAAATATATCAGCTATATTTCATTTAATTTTGAAATTAATAAAACGATTTGGAAGTTTATTGTGAAATAACCTTTCTTTTTTTATTATTATTATTATTATCAAGCTAGTGTTTGAAACATAAAAAATCTAAATACAATTATGATAGGTATTATTTTTTTATTACAAATACTTTAAAACAAGAGGTTTTGTATCATATTACTAGAAATGACCTGAGGTAGGCTTGTATCATAAATAAAAATTTAAATGTCAATTATGGATATATAATAAACAGGAAAACCATTTTGGTTTGGAACATTAACAAGACTATAGATTTTGTTCATAACTTTTGATAATTTAATATATTTCAACTAGAAAACTAAAATGTTTTATATACTAGAAATGATAAAAAAAAAAAAAAAAGGTATTAAAAATATTATTACATAAGGGAAATTGAACATTTACTTGTGAATTAAATTTCATTTTTTACTTTTGATTTTTATCTATAGTGTATTATTGATTCATCAAACTGCTGGAACTTGTTTGCTATTATTTAGAACTTGAAAATATTTTTGATGTTATATAATTTTTTATCATTATATAGTATATAACATTCTACATTTCTATCTGATGGCTGAATGAAAATCTAAATTTTCATACAGCATAGCACTCAAAGACAACCTTTCTTAATTTTTTATAGAAATATTATTATTCTTATCATTTTTATTATTCCAAACTTCCATTCCAATATGTTTAATTATCACAAGATTGACCAACCAGACTATCGGATGTTGTTATACCTCGCTGGTCACAATGCACTTTGCATCATTTTAGCTTTCGAATGATGCTACCCCACTGGTTAGGTGAGCAGGCCCGCATTCCCCTCGATTGAAAAGCTAGTCCATCACAGTGGACTGGAGCTATGTAAAATGAAGTGTTTTGCTCAAGAACACAATGCACTGCTCAATCTGGGAATCCAACCTATGGTTTAGCAATCATGAGAGCAACACCCTTACCACTAGGCCACACACCTTCACAGGTTTAATTATAAACATATAAAATATAATTATTCAGATATTAGGCCTTAGTCTTAGGTCTGTCCTGAACACATTAGACAGGAACTTGTCCTGGTTGCTATGGCATGTAAATGACTGAGAGTGTTATATTTACCCCTGAATAGGATGCCAGTTCATCACAGGGTCAATCCTCAAATGATGCTGATACTAATTTTAAGCTAAGTGGATTAGAGTAACATAAAATGAAGCATTTTGCTCATGAACACAGTGCATCGTTCGGTCTAGGAATTGAAACCATGACCGAGTCCTATGCTTTATAACCATTTGGCTGTGTACCTTCTGTCCAGGTATTATATCCTAGTGGTGTAGTAGTTAGCAATACATTCTTAAGCAAACACAGACATGGCTCTTTACTTAATAAGTCTGCACTTTTTTAACATTTCTTTGCATTCATATGGTTCTGGGTTCAGTCCCATTGTGTAACACCATGTGCAAGTGTCTTCTATCATAGCTTTGGGTTTCTTTGTGCCTTATGAGTGCAATTTGGTAAATGGAAATTATGCAGAAGTTCATCGAGTATGTGTGTATGTATATGTGTATTTGCAGATGTTTTTTTTTAGTAAAAGATGTAAACATCAATGAGAAAACAGAAAAACATAACTATACTACTTTTCAAGTGAAGTCTCTTAAGGTATTTGTTCTTCACAAAGTTACAGACACCTTCTTGTCACCCTGGTCATTGGAAATATAGTGAACTAGTAACTGGTCCATTGGAAGCCTATAACTAGTAACAACTATTGTTCATTAATAACACTATAAAATAAATAAATAAACTCATTCAAGAAAAAGAGTGATCAGGAAAATTAAACCTCTAGACATGCTAAGAGATGGAAAATAAATACATTAGGATATAATTGTTTGTTATTTTAAACCTAAGTCAAGCCAAATGTGTCCTTTCATTTCTTTTTGAACAGTATAGTATGAGCTAAAAGAATTTAGTTGCTGTTTCTAGCAGAATGAATGACAATGTAGAGATGCTCTCGTCAGCTCATAATGCATAGTAAGTGGTTCTTTTAGAAGTAGAAAGCACTTTTCAGTGGAAATATTTCTAAGAAGTTTAAATGCAGTGATATTAGTAACTTCCTATCTGTTGATTTTAAGATTTCCTGATATTTGCACCAATTATTCTGGACAAATAATTATAGCCATTCCACAATTTTATTTTGAAAATGCTTTCAATGGCTTCATTTGCTTTTAACATAAAATACATTTGTAATGCTATAATATTAACCCTTTTGCTATTACATTTCTGTTGAAATACACTGCTTTTACTTCAATTATTTTTGAAAATAATGAAGAATTTAGTAAATTAATAGTGTTTGAAACATAAATTGACATGAAATTTTGATGGAAGTTTTTCATTTAGATCATTTTAAAACTAGAAGTTTGCATCCTAGAATGAGGGGCAGTCTCAGGTGGGTGGTATTAAAAGGGTTAAACAATTAATAAAATTAATTTCCTACAAAAAATTAATTATGTTACTCAGTTAATTTGATCCAATATATTTTTATATTCGATGCTATTTGACCAACATTTTTCGAATCTCTTTCAATTTTTTTAAACATTGTTTTCGTTTGTGCAGTTACAAAAAATAATTTTTAAAGATCATGTTTTAAGATCAATTTGACATTTGATCTTATTCCTTTTTTTTTTTAATAAATATATGTAATTTGTCATTTCTTCAAAATGATCAGGACATATTTTAACCCTTTTAATGCCAACCTTCCCAAAACCACCCTTGATTTGCCTTTCATCACAATTATGCTAATTCATGTCCCAAATATCAGTTTAATAATGCCAAAACCCTAGTTTAATAGCCCTAATTTTGTGACATTATTGAGTTTTTTTATATTTTTTCTTGATTAAATATTGAGAAAATCAGAATTATTGAACTGTGAATGCAATGTTATCTGCTATTTCAATTTGTTTATAAATCCTGGTTTTTTTTTTCTTTAACATTTTCTGTTGACTCCAAATCCATCAATTTTGAGTCCTTAGCAACTGAAAATACAGCTGAAATGTTACACAATGCCAAGTGTACTTTTATTCCAGCATTATCCAATGCATTGTTCATTGCAAGAAAACAACTCCTAGCACATAAGGGTTTATTAATTGGAATCATTTTATAATATCTTTTAGCAGAAATCAATATTCTCAACACATTTACTTTTTTTAAAACTAGAAATTAATAGAAATAATAAAATTTTATGAGCCCCCCTCCCCAAAAAATTTTTTAAACAAATTGAATTATTTTAAATTATACCATAAACTAAAGAAATACGTGCAAATTTATTTTGCATTAAACAACTTGGTTTTAACTTAATCATTGGTGCAATATTTTGTTTATTTCCAGTTTCGTTTACAATATTTTAAAATTTCAGTTTTCAAGGCTGGGGTTTTCTACTTTCATACTTATTATTACATGAATTGTCATTTGTATCCTCTTTATATTTAAAGCTGTGATATTTTATACAATTAAGGTTTTATATCTTTGAGTGATGCTATTTTGGTAACTTAGAGGAAAAAAAAAAAACAAGTATTGTTTATTCTAATTCTTTAAAATATCAAATTTTAAATAGAATATAAATCTATCCTATTTTCAACTTTCTGAAGTAAAACCAATTAAAATAAATTGCTGCTATTATTACCTTTCTTTGGGGAAAAAAAAGGAAGGATGCAAAGAATGAAATAGAAAAGCTGTTAGATTTCCAATTAGTTTAATCAATTCCACAAGTGTCTCCGTTTTAACTTAGTTTAATAAACTGGTCATATGTAGATTTGAGTTTGACTGTCATATTTTGTTTATCAACTAATATTTTAATTCAAAGTTTTTTTTTCTATTTTTAATATATATATATTATCTAAATCTTTGTTACTATTTTGAAATTAATTAAGGGATATCCGTTAATTAATGAGTTTTTAATACCATTTTGGGATTTGAAGTAGCTTTCGTTTTCCTTATTCTACTTGAAAATGTTCATGTTGCTTACTTATCTTAATAAGTCTTTTGATAATAAAGATCAGAGTATTATTATTTGTTGTGCATCATATGAGATTGTTGCTTGGCTTCTATTTACATTTTAAGACAAGTCAATGTATCAGTGATGAGATAACTATACATCTTTTTTCTTTCTTTTTTTTAATAAGTGAGTATGTGTGGGTGACTTTTCAATATGCTGTTAATATATAAAACAATACTCCTTATTTTGTGTAAGAAAACACTTTGTCATAACACAAAACAGAATATAACTGATATGTTGCTTAGATAAACATGTTGTTATTTTAATTCCATGACTTTTAGAAAATCTTTTACGAGCTGTTGTTCTTATAATAAACTACCATGATTCCACAGTTTGGATTTCCTACCTTCAAAGAAGCTAATTTGTCTTGTTCTGAGATATTTTTCTCTAACATTTGAGTTAATTCATTCCTTATATTTGTTTTCTTTTCTCAAGTCTATTCATTTTCTTTTTGTATTTTAAATTAGCTCGTAGTATTGTACATGTGAAAATGCATTGACAAAAACAGGATAGTTAGCTACTGCTACTGCCATAACAACTCACGTTTTCCATCTCTTTCTCTCAGCCTATCCCCATCAGTCTCCTCCCTTTCATATTTCTTCTCTCTTGCAGTCTGTGTAGGCTGCTGGTTGTAATGCATGCTGATACCTTAGTATGCAGGAGAGAGAGAAGCCTCTACAATTCTCTATGCTAGCAGCTAACAACAGTGAAGAAAGAGAGATTGCCAAACATTCTCTTATGTCCTCCTATAGCAATGTGCTACACACAAATGTAAACAAGATTATCGTCTAAGTGAGGTTAATTTTAATGGAGATTTGCGGACGGAAAGTCTGGTTTCCATCTCTCTTAATTGTACCTGAGTTCAATTTGTTGTTAAGTATCATCAGCATCAGCTATAGCAAACTCACCGCTCACATCTGTGGAGGTTGGCAGAATAAAAGTGAAGAGAGCATATAACTACAGCTAGTCTTCTATATCATATTGAATCCACGGCCAGCAGTTTAAGATTGTAAACAGCTAACATGGCCAAGCAATGGATCTTTTTAGAATCAATGAAAACATTTTGATAAAAGAAAGAAAGAAGGTACCAATCACCTAACTTAATGTGATTTACTATTTGGCATGCTTTGTCATGCAACATGGAGCAACTATTACTAGTAGCTATGTGTTATTGTCATTATTTCCTCCCTTTTTTCTTCCTTTCTTCCCATGTTTCATCGTATTTCAATTTATGAACATAAACAAATGTTATTATCATGAACCGGCTAAAAAAAAATTGCAATTTTTCACTTTCGTTTGAAGTTCCAAAACTATGTCTATCTCGACAACAAGCTGCTGCAAAAGATGATGCAAATAAAAGTCTGCTTCAGCTACCTTCAGAAGCACGTGTACGTTCATCTAGCTTTGACACAAGCAGCCTTCCTAATAAAGACAACCAAGAATTTTTAAAAGTCCCCAATACCGGGCGCCGATCTAATTCCTTTGATGTCACCGCTAATATCGCTATCTCATCTGATGAAGGTATTTCAGACCAGGAAACTAATTCAAGCAAAAAACTTCTCAAGTGGAGACGTGCTTCTTATGAAATTCCTAAATTATGCATACACTGCATACACCTTGAAACACTATCAAATCAAGAATTAGATACTGTCCTTAGTGATAAAACCAGTCAACAACTAGACTTGCTGACATCTGACTATCCAGGAGTGTTTACTTCTTCATGTGAATCTCTATATTCTTCATCATCTGATCTTCCAGCTGACAGTGACTATAGTGACAAAGATGACAATTCAGAATGCAGTATATCTCCCCTGTCTTTACTGGAAACACATTCTCCAGATATTATTCAGGATAGTCCTTCTCTGTCAAGCCCCCCTCTTTTGATAAAGTCACCAAATGAGTTGAGGCATTCAAATAATAACCAACTTGAAGAATCTTATATCAATGTCTTGACCCTTGAAGTGCCGACTGTTAAGTCGCAACGTTCATCCTCTGTTGACACTGGATGTTTACAAGTGTCACCTTCTGATTCTTGGAAATCTTCCTTGAGTGGAAATGAATTTCTTGAAGTGCCAGTCCAAGCTCGGTCTAGCTCAATTGACGTACGGCTACCAACTGAAGAAGACAAACATTATGTTGCAATTAACAATGCCAACAGGTATATTATCTATGGATAATCCTTTTACCATCACTACTTCTGTTTTACTATCTTCTCCATGTGAAGATTTTTCATGTTTTTCTAAACATCGTAGAAATATATTTAACTGTTTTTAAATGCTTTGGTTCAAAAGACAAACCTGATAGTTTTTACAAAATAAATAGGTAAATACATAACATTAAAAAAAATAACCCATAAGCAACTTTAAGTTTCTAGCATTTTTGTATTTTCGTTTTTCTGTTTGTTTCTTAAAATTGTATAATTGTAATTCTAAATTGTATTAATTTAAAAAAAAAAAAATCATACTTTAGTTTTTAGTTTCCCTCCTTCAGTTTTTCAAACTTGGGATTAGAAGATAATCTGATTATGTATTTATTTATTCTTACCATCTCTCTAAAATTTGTATATGATATTGCCCCTTTCACATATCAACTCCAGATCCATTCAGCTAAAATATCATACTAAGATAACTTTTTTTGTTCTTGTATTATTTTATTTTATTATATTTCATGTGTTATCTTAAACCTTTGTTGGTCTTTGTATCTTGTTAGTTCTCTCTTTCTTTTCATTTATATATTTGTTATTATTACATTTATCACTTGATTTATCTTTTTATCATCATCATCATTTAGCAACCGTTTTCCATGCTGGCATGGTTTAGACGGTTTGACTGGAACTGATAATCTGGAGAGCCGCACCGGGCTCCACACTGTTTTGACTTGGTTTCTACAGATGGATGCCCTTCAATATATTTTTTGCTCTATAATTAAGATCTATATCAGGAAAATATCAAGTTACTATAACTTTGAATTTCCATATCTATTCATCCTGATTTATCTTAAAAAGTGCCCCCACCCCACCCTTTCTTTCTCTAACTACAAATTAGTGAAATAATTTTACCTGAATAATATTTGCTTATTAGCCAAACCATTTTATCCATGAATGCTTATGTTTTTTACATGTGCATAATGTATAAATAAATATTTATGTAGTTTAAATATTGTACAAACAAGACACACCTACAAGACAAAGATAAGAAGATAAGAATTTTAAAATGTCTTTCTTTATTATTACTACTTCTAAAAATATTTGATAAATTTCAAATATTTTTATAATCTTTCTTATTATGGTATGTGTAGTGTGTGGTTTGGAAAAAAAAAAGTAATTAACGAAATGCCATTTTACAGCTGTCTCAGATAATTGTTACATTCTGTTAGAATACAATTTGTTTTGTAGTAAATACACAGATTCTTCTCTATATTGTAATCAAGTAAAGTTAAATGATACAGTAATATATATATATATATTTGTGTGTGTATAGTAATATATATATATATAAGTATAGTTTTATATACATATCTATGTAGTTTTATACATATATGTAGTTTTATACGTATATACGTAGCTTTATATGTATATATGTAGTTTTATATATGTGTAGTTTCATATGTGTATATATGTATAACTTTGTGTGTGTATGTATAAATATACACACACACAGACACACACACACACATATATATATATATATATATATATACATACACATATACACACACATATACATGTGTGTGTGTATAGTTTTATATCCATATGTTATTATATGCCTGATGGCCCGTGTGCTTGCTTGAAAACTCTGTTTATCATCTGATTGTCTGTTCTACATATTGATCTCCTCCCTGGCTTTCTTTCTTCTTTTATTCTGAAACAATAGCAACATTTTAACCTTTACCTTTTATGATATTTTAATTCTTCTCTTGTGAGTACTGCCAATGTTAAAAATCATCATTATAAGTTTGTATTATCGTGATTTGTACTGGAATGGAGTAGACAATCGATTGGCCTATTCCTTACATATGTGTGGCCAGGTGCCGATGTTAGAAATAATAATAATAATAATAATGGTTTCAGATTTAGGCACAAGGCTAGCCATTTCAGGGGAGGGGTTTAGTTGATTACACCAACCGCAGTGTTAAACTGGTACTTATTTTTATCGACCCCGGAAAGATGAAAGGCAAAGTCAACCCTGGCAGCATTTGAATAATAATAATAATAATAATAATGATCCCCAACTAATGGAAGCATTGGGAGCCCTATAGTATAGATGAATGTGTTTTTGTTGTTGTTGTTGTTATTATTAAAGTGGCAAGCTGGCAGAATCATTAGCATGCCAGACAAAATGCTTAGCTGCATTTTGTCCATTTATATGTTCTGAGCTCAAATTCTGCTGCGGTCAACTTTGCCTTTCACCCTTTTGGGGTTGATATAGTAAGTACCAGTTGAAGACCAGGATTAACGTAAAGGATTGTTTCCTCCCCTAAAATTTCAGGCTTTGTACGTATAGTAGAAATAATAATAATAATTATTATTATTATTATTGAGTGAGAGAGCAATGCATTTAGGTGGTGAGCTGGCAGAATCATGAGCATGCCTGGCAAAATGTTTAGCAGCATTTCTTCCGTCTTTACATTCCAAGTTCAAATTCCGCCCAGGTTGACTTTGCCTTTTCATCCTTTCGGGGTCGATAAAATAAGTACTAGTTGAGTACTGGGGTCAATGTAATTGACTTAACTCCTCCTCCAAAATTGCTGGTCTTGTGCCATATTATTGTTATTATTTATTAAGGCGGTAAGCTGGCAGACTCGTTAGCATGCCAGACAAGATGCTTGATGGCATTTCGTCCGTCTTTACATTATGAGTTCAAATTCCACTGAGGTTGACTTTGCCTTTCATCCCTTTGGGGTTGATATAATCAGCTTATCCCTTACCCTGAAATTGTTAGCCTTGTGCTAACATTTTAAATTATTATTATAATTATGATGATGATGATATCCTTTGGGGTGGATAAAGTCTATTATCAGTAATTTCATTGACTAAATGCCACTGTCACCAAATTTGTTAGAAATTCTCACTTTTCTCTTTGGCTAAGCCCTCATCAAATATTTTTAAAAATTCCATTTGAAAAGGAAGATGAGGGTTGAGAAGGATGTCCCCACCCCCTACCTCACTAAGTAAATTTGTTGAAAGGTGAGCGAATGTAGAAAGGATGTTCTGAGTGAGTGGATCTATGTCGGTGCCTATAGGCTGAAGAGTAAGGAGGAGAGAGGAGCACTTGCCATAGTACTCTTGGTGTGTAGGGTGACTCTGGATCTATAGGATTTCTTCGTTGCCCCTAGGTCGCGTTTCCCACTCCCACTGTGGGAATTTGTTTGTCAAAGATGTTAATTCTTATTGTTTTAATCGGTTACACATTTTTTTTCATGTAAATCCCAACTATCCTTCATCTCCGTATTGTTTTAAATGTTCTTTGCAACTCTTGTGATCAATAAAGAAAGAATTATTATTATTATTAAGACACAATCATTACCCTGCCAGAGTGGTAGTCTTTCCAGCTTTACATTCTGAGTTCAAATCCCACTGAAATCAACTTTGCCTTACATCCATTCAGGGTCAATGAAATAAGTAACAATTGAACACTTGGGGGTCCATGTAATCGATTATCCTCTCCCCACAAAATTTCAGGATTTGTGCCTATAGAATTTCTATGCCATATTTATGTCACTGTATGTTCTAACTTCAATCCATGCTTGGGTCAATGTTGCTTGCCATCCTTCTGGAATTGATTTTAGTTGTAAAAACTCAATGAATGGAATCAACACTAGCCAAGTACAGGATATCAATAAAATCACCCAACTTACTCCCTTGTGATTTTAGAAATCATTGTTATTATTGTTATTAATATCTTCTTTGGGGATTGATACTCCCTTTGGTCATTAAGTACTGAGGTTATTTTAATCAATTGCACTCAATCCTCCACATTTGTGACTGTTAGAAATTATTATTATTATTATTAATTGGCAGAATTGTTAACATGACAGACTTAGTGAATTTTATTCTGGTTTAACATTCTGAGTTCTGCTGAAGTTAACATTGCCTTTCATCCTTTAAGGGTTAATAGAATAAGTAACAGTTAAGTACTGGAGTTGATATAATCAACTAGCCCCCCCCCCTCCCAAAATTTCAGGCCTTGTGCCTATAGCTGAAAATTATTATGGTACAGGGCAGAAGTGACAAAGTAGTGGACAAAATGCCTTATGGTAGTTAGGCATCTTGATAGTCTGGGTTCAAATCCTACATCAGATATATTTGTGTTTCGTCATTCCAGGATCAATAAAATAAGTATCATTTAATTATATGCCCTCCTCCTGAATTTTTAATTTTGTCTTAAAGCTAACAACCATTACTGTAGTTGTTATATTATTATTATTAGGATTGGCAAAATCATTAGAGCATCAGACAAAATATTCTGCAGCATTTAGTTACTGCATTTTACATTGTGAGTTAAGGTAGTGAGCTGGGAGTACATTGGACAAAATGCCTAGTGGCTTTTTTCTGGCTCTTTATGTTCTGAGTTCAAATAACACCAAAGTCAACTTTGGCTTTCATCCTTTTGAGATTGATAAAATAAGTTCCAGTTAAGCACTGGGATCGATGTACTTGATTTGTCCCACCCTTCAATTATTGCTGGCCTTGTACAAAAATTTGAAAGAATTTTACAATCTGAGTTAAAAACTGCTGTGGATGAACTTTCTTTCATCCTTCTGAAATCAATAAAATAAAGGACCAATCAAGCACTGGGGTTGATTTAATTAACATATAAACCTTATCTGAAATTATGGCCTTAAGCAAGGTAATTAAATTAACGGAAATAGTAGTTTCAGAGTTAGGTTTCTTCCTCAACATTCTCAATGTCTAATTGCTATCACTACTAACTTTGCATTTTATATGATTGCGGGCCAATAATTAAGAACTAATAATATACTGGGTCAATGAACTTTAACATTCACCTCATACGCGAATATGTGATTTTGTATCAGTATAAATATCCTCCAGGAACATAGAGTAGGTCACTGGGCAAAAATACCTTTGACTGGTTTAGTAACATCTCTTTACTTTGTGAGTTCAACTACTGCAAATGGGAAAAAAAAAAGAACTTTTATCTTTTATCATTCTATGTTCATTGAAATAATTATTGATAATATAATAGGTATGAATTCAATTTGGGAAACTTGGTGCCATTGTGCAACATTGTAATTGCTGTGGTTGTTTTAGACCACATCTACTGTTATTACGTCTTCCAACATTGCTATTATTACAGTTATAACCATCAGCAGCACTATATCCTCACGAGGAAAAACTGCTATTAAATTGAGGAAGTCAACGTGAACTTTTGGCTGAATCTTTTGAGAGTTTGGTACTTTACCTTCTTAGATCAATTAATATTGATTCATTGTCTTCATAAATGTGTATATATATATATAATATGAGTTAAGGGTAAAACTCAACTGTAACCTAAAAAAAAAAAAAAGCACATCTGCTAAGTGGAGTTGAATAAAAATAGATGAAAATGGATGGTATTTTGTATTATTTATTCTCCATTACAAATGTTTCAGTATCCAATAAAAGCAATAAATGTATACAGACAGATAGAGCAAATCATATTAGACAAATCTGTCCGAAGACTTATCTAATATGATTTACTTTATCTGTCTGTATATATTTATTGCTTTTATTGGATAATGGAGAATAAATAATACCAAATACCATCCATTTTCATCTTCTATTTTATGTATATATATATATATATATATATAT